>JAJMJA010000047.1:0-72397 GCA_030568835.1 Kodamaea hsintzibuensis (nom. inval.)
CGGATTACGAGGAGCAACCCAACACAAGAATGCTAATGAAGAAGTCATAGGGAAAATATATTCAGGGAAGAATTCCCAAATACACATTCCACCCAATGCAAAGAAGAAGACTCTCATTTGCTTTTGGCCCAACTTCGAGTCGCTATCAGACTTAGCTTGAGTTTGGAACACTGTAGTTTGCATTAAAGCCTGTGGCCAAACAAACTGGGGGTCATAAAGCAAGAAGTTACGAGCAATGGCAGCGTAAGAGTAGCCAACAAAAACAATTGCCCACATAAAGAAGATAGCAATAGCAGCGTTGACTTTTTCACCGTAGAAGACCTCAGCCAAAGACAACGCAGAAGTGGCCTGCGAACCTGTGGCACCACTCGACGCGGTGATAGTTATCATTGCAGTTTCTTTAATAGACCAAGGACCAGGGTTAAGGTTGAACTTGAATCTGCCAAAACCAACATTCTTAGATGGCAATGCATGAGCCATCCATTTACCTACCCAATGTGATGCAAGCTGAACAAAAAAAATAGAGTAAGCTGCACTTGTAGTACGGTAAGAGTTCATCACACTGATAAAGGCACCTGGCGCGACAAAAATGACAGAAAGTACAAAGTATCTAAACGTCAAAATAGGAGTGGTGGGGTCGTCTTCGAAAGAAACGATTTCACGGACAATCTTGGGGATCTCCAATATGTCTGCGTCTAACAAGGACTCTTCCTCACTGACAGAAACATTTTCGGAATCAGCGATAACTTTTTCTTTCACATCAGGAAGGTACTCATGTTTAATTTCTTCAGTAGAAGACCCACTATGAACTCCACTTCCTTCACCGATGTGGATTTCTTCAAGCTTAGACATTTCTTGCTGAACCAAAATAGCATTGCAATGATGCCAGCTTTATATCTGAAGCAAGAAGAAGTAGAGTGAAGATCTTCACCTTGTTGCAATGCCACACATTTGTAATGGTTACTTATTGTATTTTGTTTGTACTCAATAATTTGGTGCCTCGGGGGTGAACGGTGGGGATGTGATTTCTTTTTGAATGGATAATGGCTTGAACTAATTCAACAAATTAGCGTTCCTGTTGTACTGATGGGAACATCAAACACACCCATATAGTCCTTAACTCTTAAGAGAGTTCACTAGCTCCACTACGTACCTAATTGCGTTTTGCAGCAATTATCCTCGCCCTTTTACTTGGCAGACAGGTTTGACAGCCGTCACAAAACCTTACAAAAGTTTATTGGCGAGCTTTCACATGTTTAATATTAATTTCTGACTCAGTTTAAGGAACTCGAGCGGTATATGGAACTATTAGCTTACTATGGGAACTATAAGCTTAATATGGGCAAGCCACAGTCTGTAATAGCCGCTACAAATTTACAAGTGATGCATTGCTGTCTCGCACGTATCTAGAACTTCAGTTTAGCTGTAGTTGTGGTATTTAGTTCCCCCTTTGAGGGTGAGCTTTATCGCTCCAGAGAAGTTTTCCTACCACTACTTCTATAAGATCATTAGTATCAAAAAAATAGCATCTTGTTCATCATCTTTACGGAGATTGTATTCTTGCATTTGTCGTATAAAGGTTGCTTCAGGGTTTATTGTATGCATCCATTAATTGAACGGTTTGCAACACAATCTCAAAAGAGATTAGACAAGTTCATTTGCAATTCCGCAATTCAGAGAGTATACGGCACAAATGAAAATGAAGGCCGGCTTTCTTCAGCCCATAGTGTGTGTGGATTTTTTGTATAGAAAAATTTAAGCCCTAATAATTTGGAAAGTCTACTTTCTTTTTCGGTATCTGGACATATGCATCCGTGCTGCAAATGAGACTCTCGTTTCAAAAAAATAATCAATGGAGAACGCCGAATCGCTAAATCAAAGTAAACTTCTCGTTAGATCGTTAGTTGTACTTTCTTAGTACTATTTCTGAGGTCAATATTCTCGAAGCAACTAATGGGGTTCGAAGTGCTTCCCGCTGGTAGAAGAGTTCAGTGATCTTCAACATGAACGCATTATAGTGACTGACTACAAACTTGTTCTTCCAGTTCTGTTTCAAGTGAACTGAAACCACGAGAAAGTTTATTGGCTTTAGTATTCTGACTTATCAGCAGTTTCACTGTTCTTATTTCAAGCATCATTTCCTTCTTGCCATTCCTTAGTTCACGATATTCTAAACTGTTTAACAACCCTCAAATCGGAGTGAGTTCCACATGTGGTGAACTTGAATCCTGTCTTTGTCTCCAAAAACTCAGTTATTATGAATATTGTGGATCTCTTTCAATCTGCTCTAAACCTAACAACTTTCTCTGAACTAACAGACTCTGTCTAAGCTAACAGACTCTGTTGAGGATGCTGGGTGCAAGTGAACTGAAACGAGGTGAAATAGATTTGGAAAATCCCTCTGATATCATAAAATCACTCACTGTGTTTCAGTGAAGGACAATATCTAGGTCATCACTCAAAAAACCGTTGAAGTGTGCTACCCCTGCAGCTTCGCTGGGCATCTAAGAATTTCGACTGTGTTACTGTTGAATCTATAAGTTAACTTCTTAGAAACTTAACTCAACCTTTGTTGTTCTGACATTAGTAGTCATGTTTGCAAGTAGCACCAAAGTGGAAGACTAACACGTTTTTATTGAGCAGGATACAATACCAGGACCAATGACTTAGCATATCCAACTTTCCACTCTGATAGTTATCAATATTTCAAGCCCCGAGTCTTGGTTTGTGATCCCGAAGTTAATAAATTGATCGCTTAGTTTACTACCTCAAGAATATGTCAAGAAGTAGAATTAACAGCGTTGACAGATATGCCAAATATTACCAAAACACTATTCACTCAACACTCGACTCCTATTCAACATCCCCTTTAATCTAGGGTTAAACTTCCAATCTTAATAGTATCGTGCTCGTCATTCTCTTACGGAGTAGTTTAATTTCTCAACGATCGCTGATCTCAACAATAACTCCTATTATGAACGCCTATTCCGGGAACTATAATTTACTATTAATGCTTCCACAAAATGTCAACAGACATTTCTATTTAACGTCTATTTTCTGTATACAGGTTGACTAGTTGAATTAAGAGCTCCAATCCAGAGACAATTGGGCCTTCTTATCAGTCGCAACAAGATGATACTCAATTGAGCTTGCCATGTTAGACATGATTCAGAAAAAAACCTAAACGAAAGGCATCAACGAATCAAAAAAATGGAAAAAAGTTGAGTTGGAAAATCTGTTGAACGTGGGGTTAGAATTGCAGTGATTGAAATTAGCGAAATGCAACATCGAAAACCCACGTTTCATTGCATCCGTCTAGTTCCCTGTCAGTATAAAAGCGAGATGTCTCCGTGAGTTTACTATACAATCAACAAAATGGTTGCAATCTCCAAATTCCTTTCATCAGGTTTACTCTTCTCTAGTGCCGACAGAGATGTTTCGTCTCCTCTTTTAGCCAATGACCAACAATATAACATTGACAGGTTCCTTGTTGGTGCTGGTCCATACATTCAAGGTAAGGGTTACGGAATCTCAACTGCAATCCCAGCACAATGTACACTTTCCAATGTTCAGTTGGCCATGAGACATGGTGAACGTTTCCCAGGTTTGTCTGCTGGATTGAGTCTTAAAGCCTTAGTTGACAGATTGCAATCGTACAACAGTACTCTTTCTGGTGACTTGGAGTTCTTGAATGATTACGAGTACTTTGTTAAAGACGAAGGTCTCTACGAGTACGAGTTGACTCCTAGCAACTCTCCAGGTCCATACACTGGGTTCGAAACGGCGCTCAAGGCTGGTGCTGCTTTCAGATCAAAGTACGATTCATTGTACAATGAAAACAAGACATTACCTGTCTTCATTGCTGGTTCTGCAAGAGTTGAACAAACAGCTTTGTTCTTTACTGAAGGTTTCTTGGGAGAAGCTTTTGCTAACAGCAGTGCCTACGACAAGGTTGTACTTTCTGAAAACGCAACCTACGGGTTGAATACCTTAGTTCCTAGATGGGGGTGCCCAGCTTGGAACTCGACCTACTACTCGTCGTACGTCAATAAGTTTGATCAATCTTACGCTAAAAATATTGTCAAGAGATTCACAACTGCCAACCCAGGTTTGAACATCACAGCAGCTGATGTTCCAAACTTGTTCAGCTTGTGTGCCTACGAATTAAGTTATGCTGGATCCTCTCAATTCTGTGGAATTTTTACTCAAGATGAGTTTGTTACTTACAGTGCTTTCCAAGACTTGTTCTTCTACTACAACTCTGGCCCAGGTGGAAAAGGTGTTTTGCCTGCTGGTTCTGTTCAATTAAACGCTACTTTGGCTTTGGTTAATGATGAAACCCTGGACAACAAGATCTGGTTGAGTTTCACCCACGACACCGACCTCGAGTTGTTTGCATCTGCTTTGGGCTTGTTCAACACTACCACTCCTTTGAAAAACGATGAAATTAGATTCACTGACACTTACCACCACGTCGATGTCACTCCAATGGGTGGCCGTTTCATCACTGAAAAGTACTCCTGTGGAAATGAGTCTTATGTGAGATTTGTTATTCATGATTCCGTTGTTCCAATTCCTGGTTGTAACAGCGGTCCTGGATTCTCCTGTAAGTTGGACGACTTCAACACTTATGTCAAGAACAGAATCGACTTCAACATAACTGAAACTTGCAAGACCCCATCCAATGTTCCACAAGAATTGACATTCTACTGGGACTACCAAAGTGGTAAGTACAACTCTACTGCTCAAAGAATTGTTGCTTAGTATACCCTGAATGTTTATTAAATATCTAAACTTTCTTTAGCGACTTCGTGAATAGTGTCCAACGTTATTAGACTCTGTTCTCTCACCAATACATCGTTATCTGTATCTTTAATGTACACCAATAAATCGTAAACCTTTTGCTTGTTTGGAAATTCTACTGATGAAATGGAGGTTCCTAATATCAAATCATGGATCAAAACAATAGCAGCTCGTCTCATTACAGCTCTATCTTTATCACTTTCAAGTTGTAGAATTCCTATTGCGCAGTCCATTATGTCAGGCAAACTATCAATTAAACCAAGTGGATTTGTCCTACAGCAAGTTGCAAGTAACGACATACTTGACATTCTTAACCTTGTATCTTGCTCATTTTCGGATCTCCGTACGACGCTCAACATTGACTTAACTATAGCAAGTGCCGATGCTCCGGAAAACAATTCGTTTAAGTTCTGTATGAATCGTAAAAGAACTTCACCGATTTTTAATCTCGTATCTATGTCAGAGTCATCAGTGTATAAATCCAACAAAAGAGCCAAAACAGTTTCTTCGTTTAACTCCAACAAACTTTCTAATCCTTTTATGACGTTCAAATAAATGAATGGTTCAGAGTCCTTAAGTTGGACTAGGTGTAAGTTTACAACAAAGTCTATACTGATTACTTCGCTTTTTTGATCTATCAAGGTTCTCAATAAGTGTAAGCCATGAGCACGGATAGGAACAAGAGGGTCATTCAAACTAACAATTGCTCTTTTGAGTGTTTGTGCGTCTCTATCTTTCTGTGAAAAGCTCTTTCCTTTATCATACAAAAGATCAATTCGGTCATACAATGCTTGCGAGGAATTTTTCAAAACCTCCGACAAACCAGAAAGTTTCTTCAACTGTACTTGAATCTTTTGGAGAACGGCCTTGATGTCATCTGTCAAAAGCACTTCTGTGGATAATATAGTTGATAACAATTCTAAAATGTTCGGTAAAGATTGATAAAGTATATCCTCTTCATCTTCGTCATCAGAATCAACTTCTTCCAGCGGAGTGATACTTGCAAAGTCCCTCAGAGTTAAAAATTGAAGTAACAATTCAAGAATTTCCTTGGGTGTGCCAGCAAGCTTTTCGTTAAACTTGTTTCCTATCTTTTCTAAAAGTTGTAAATCAACTAACCTTAAAAATGGATTCTCTTCACCTAATGAATTTTGGTTTAACCACCTTTCAAGTAATCTTATGAATAAGTGTTGGATTAAGTCGTCGCTTAACTCACTTAAAAGTTCAACAAAGTAGTCACCATTCTTTTCTAGCTTTGCTAAGAATGCTTGGATATCATTTTTAGGAGTCGAGACTCTTTCGACTAT
Organism: Kodamaea hsintzibuensis (nom. inval.); assembly: GCA_030568835.1. Lineage (NCBI taxonomy): Eukaryota > Fungi > Ascomycota > Pichiomycetes > Serinales > Debaryomycetaceae > Kodamaea > Kodamaea hsintzibuensis (nom. inval.). The sequence goes on from JAJMJA010000047.1 coordinate 6,111, forward strand.
GTTTGTAAGTTTATTTGGACCAAGTTGAAATTCCCAATCTTCATTCTCCCATAGCAAATTCTTTGAAATGTGGTCTAATAAGTCTGTTGATTCACCGATGAAAAGACTTACGAAAATGTCTTTGACAACTTGTGTTGGTCTCTTGTTCAGTTGGAGGAATGCATAGTATGACCAAAATGGTAATAATATGGGCTCCATAGTAAACTCAACGAGCTCGGAGACGAGGTTGTTTTGAGTTAAGGATATTAATACATTTATATTGTTGTTTAGTTCAACTTCAGGTACCAATACTTTAATTTCTTCAGCAGTCTTCTCAACGGTTGGGTTGAATTTTGTCCATATCTTTTTAAGAATGAAATCTCTAACAATAAGTTTATTTTTAAGCCAAAGATTTCCTATTATATGGCCCACACAGCTTGTTATCACAGTCTTGTTCACATCAATGAGTAAGTTGTAACATTGGTCACCTATGCTGGTAAAGTAATCAACTGTAGGTATTTCCTTAGGCTTCAAAAGAATGACAGATGCAACCTGGTCAAACTTTTCAATGTTGATTTCTTCATTATCTCTCATGCCTAGAACGTATTCTATAAGTCCCGATAATCCGTCGTTTCTAGGTGCCTTGAATGGAAGCATTTTTAATTCTGTCATGACAAATTGTTTGAATTTACCAGACGAGGATGATAGTAAAAGCGAAAACGTTTGGTACAATTCAAAGGTTTCAGGTATTTTAATAATGAAATTTCTGTACTCGTTTTCATCTTCTTTGAAGATAGTAATCAATGCAATTGAAACAGTCAAAAAGTCCGAAAATCCGGTTCCATTTACTAGTAAGTCTTTAACATCAGATTCAATTTTGAATACCTGGAGAAATTTAACATAGATTAGCCTGAGTAACCTTTGATGGCTTCTAAGTGTAGTGTCCGAGATCTTGTCAACTTTTATTTGTTGATTTGTTGCAAAGTTCTTAAGGTTTCTCTTTTCGATTGGTATACCAACATGGAAATCTTGTAAGGCAGGGTATACTCCCTTTATGATAATCAAGTTTATAAGTTTGCTGAATGTTTTGATATCATGCAATGAAATCTTGATAAGGTTCTTGTCATCATTGTTTGAGTCATCAGTGGGGTGGCCGTGGGTTGAGTTTTCAGAAAGTTTCTGGATTTCCAATAAATAATTCAAAAGAGCCTCAATGAGTTTCAATCTATCCTCAAAGGTATTGTAATCAGAGTTGAAGAATCTCTGACATAGAGTATTAATGTCCAAGTCATTCAATTTACCATCAATCTTTGTTTCAAGCTCGTGGAATAATACATCCAATGGTTTATCTCCAACATGATCTAGCTTATTCAACCCCTTTCTTTGAGGATATACTTCACTAGCTTCTCTTTTGACTGTAGTTTTCTTCTTTCTGGATTCAAAAGGATTCTTCTTCGTTGGACGATCAGGTACCGACCCATCATCAATGACTTCTATCTTGGGTGGTGGCATTCTAAATATACAATTTGAACTTTACTCTTTATTATTCATCAGTTATATAATTTTATATGCAGTACCTGATTGACTTTTTAACGCGATGAGAAGATGAAAACTCAAGACTGAGATACCATCAATATGAGCGAAATCTATAAGTTAACACCAGATGAGATGGACTACATCTTGTATGATGCAAGAGAGGGAGACTTGGAGACTTTAAAGAATGTTTTTGAAGAAATAGGATCCAAAACCTTGACTGTTGTTAAGGATAGTTCTACATTGTCTACTCCAATCCATATGGCAGCAGCCAATGGTCATTTGGAAGTTGTCAAGTACTTGTTGTCTATTCTCTCCAAAGAAGATGCTATCAAGTTGAGTTCACAGCCTAATGAATTGGGTAACACACCATTACACTGGGCATCACTTAATGGGCATTTACCAATTGTGGAATTGTTATGTGAGGAGTATAAGGCTGATCCATTCTTGAAGAATGCTTCAGGACATGACTCCCTTTTCGAAGCTGAATATAACAACAAGGAAGAGGTTGAAACATGGTTCTTAAGAAAGTTTGCTATTGAAGATGACTACAAGGTTTCTACTGAAGAATCTGGATCCGGAGAAGAAACACAGACAAAGATCACTTTTACCCCTGGAAATGAGAGTAGAGAAGCTGATGAAAGAGCCAGAGCTGCACAAGAAGAAGCCGAGGGAAAGGAGGAGAAGAAGGTAAAGGATAGTGACGAAAAGTTGGCTAAGAAAGCCGAGGAGTTAAAGATTTCAGAATAAGTTCATCCATCTCAACCAAGGGGAAAAGCGGAATGCGAGTCTTTGGATGACTCCATCCATTGCATTAGAGTCTAGCACTGTTATAGATTTTCAGTTGTGTATTAAGTATCATTATATGATGAAATGTATGTTGAATCAGTAGAAAACTTTGAAATTAGAATGTAAAGTGATTATATTTGAATGAATTGATTGAATTCAAGGTGCCGTAGCTAACGTATTCAATTCAATTGAGAAATAGCAACTAATGTTACTTATCAATTCGGAACAGCACAAGTATATCACAATTTTAGAGATCCAGAAACTTGGGTGCAAATAAGTTGCACCAACCCAAACCTGTCAAAATTTCCATGTGAATTCAATTGAATGTAATTTTGAACATGATTAGGAATCCATTCAATAATATAATTTCTAACTTAACTCTACAAGTATGCTACATTAGAAATCAGAAAATGCTTCAACATTGTGGTGATATCTTAATCTCTTCAGTATTGTTAGAAAATTGTATAGAAAATTGTTTAAATTTATGAAAAAGTCCAAATCAAAATCTGCAACTATGAGTCTTTTGTTACGCATTACAAAAAAAATCAAAACTTTTCTCACCAATTACATAGTTAAGTGACAGAGAAGTCGTGTAGTGTTAGTTCATTTCCTATATCCAATCTTGAAACCTTTTCTAATCTCTAATCCCAGATCATACCTTTATGTATATCCTCTCAGCTCCCTGTAGATTCTCGATAACGTGTACTATCTACACACCTCTAACCAAACTCACACTAGGTCTAGAATTCGTGTATCAACCATAAAAACTATGAGTGAAAAAATTTCATCATACAACAATTAAGTTAACAACCAAAGATGTCTGATTTAGGATTTGACCCTTCGTTGAAGAAGAAAAAGAAGAAGCCAACTGCCGAGCTCTCAGCAGCGGTTGAAGGAGCTAGTGAAGGAGGCGACGACTTGTTTGCTGGATTAAAAAAAAAGAAGAAGTCTAAAAAGGCAGAGGAAGGCACTGACACACCAGAATTGTTGGCAACAGAAGACTTGACGAGTGCGTTAGAAGATCTTTCTATTAAAAAGAAGAAGAAGAAGTCTACAAAGAGCCTAGATGCTACTGAGTTTGAACAGCAATTAGAAGAAGCCGGTGTTGATGAGCAACCAGCTGAAGCTCAAGCCGATTCTGCTAATTTGTCATCTGCATCATCAGTTTCAGGAACCTCAACAGCACAAGCCTTAGGAGGCTTGCCATACGAAGACTTATTGTCGCGTTTTTTCACAATCTTGAAACAGAACAACCCTGAGTTGGCTGGTGACAAGAAGGGACCTAAGTTCCGTATTCCTCCCCCAATATGTCAAAGAGAAGGTTCCAAGAAGACCTTATTTGCCAATGTACAAGAAATTTCTTCTGTCTTACAAAGAAACCCAGAGCATTTGATACAGTTTTTGTTTGCAGAATTGGGTACTTCTGGGTCCATTGACGGTGAAAAGAGATTGATATTGAAGGGTAAGTTCCAACCAAAGCAAATGGAGTCGGTTTTGAGAAGATACATCATCGAGTACGTCTCGTGTAAGACTTGTAAGTCGATGAACACCGAATTAAAGAGGGAGTCTGCCAATAGATTGCATTTCTTGAGCTGTAAGGCTTGTGGGTCTACCAGATCGGTCTCGTCTATTAAGACTGGTTTCCAAGCCCAAGTTGGTAAGAGAAGAAGAATGTAGGTTTTTGTATAGTAAGTGCTAGATCTTCAATATAGATATTAAAGAACCCACCTTGACCTGATTCACCTTGTGCTTAAACTAGGTGAAGTAGGAATTTCCGAGTAAACGTAGCTTTTATTATTGCTTCTTAATATAAGTAAGTCTAATTTAGCTTATCAATAACCTTCTTAAGTGGGGAACACCACTTGCTAACACCCCCATTTACCATCATAAATTGTAGAATATCTGACTGTATTTCTCTCTTTATTTCATCGCTCTTCTCATTGTTTCCAGATAGAAGTTTGATCTGAGAGAGTACTTCACGTAAGAACTGTAAGCTGTCTTCAGAAAGGTCGTCGACACTTTCAGTTACCTTCACATTATAATGGTTAAGCTCTTTCTGAGGTAAGGAATTTGGTTGCGCAAACACTTCTTGTAACGATGCCTTCACGTCCGTTTTTGACGTACCAGTGGCTTTTGGTATCGAAGAAGACGAGGATTTTCTGCTGGTAATCATAGTAGGAGGACAGTCGTTCCATCCTGGCCCTGAGGCACCTCTCTGGTACTTGGTCATTGCAGTTTGAAGTTATGACAGCTTTCACTTTCGAATTTCATGGTGTCTGCACGTGAAGCACATGTTTTGCAGCTAACACAAAGTGCTTGAAGACACGACAGTCTTGCCATTTGCTCCGAGTAGTGAGGCGGGTGTCATAATGATTTGAGTTGAGTTCACCATTAGAACTATTCATACAGTTGGCTTGAACTTGTAGAAACTCAGGATGTATTTTAAGCGATATGAACAAAGATCATTAGATTTGACGAAGAAGGAAATTCATTGTTCATTTCACAGCTTGCAACTTCTTATCAGTTGATACTATAAAGTATACACTTGAAATATTTCCTACTCAACAGTTGATTTGTTTCTATTTGTGAGTTAGGGAGTTTCGTATTGGCTGGAGAAAGATCCGAATCATGGTACATTTTCTTCAACGAGGTTCACCAAATATGACAAAACCTGGGCGCAATACCAATCTGGGCCAAAGCTTTTATTGAATTCGTTTTTACGTAGATGAAGATCAAAATTTACCAATTTCTTGCTGAATGAACTGTAGAAGTAAAGGTTCAAAATTAAAAAGGAACGGTGAGGTACTGATGTTTATACGATTTAATTGTACATCAAAGGTCAACTTAGAGGGCGCAAGTCAAAGCTGACGGTTTCATTTATGGCAGACAACTTTGTCGTAATTGTCAAGATTGTTCAGTTGTACTTCTAAATGTACATGCTTTTAGAAACGTAAAGTGGCTGCAAATGTCAATAATACGAAGAGTTCAGAATGTGTTATATAGTATTTTGTCTTGAGCAATTCAATAAACTCTAAGTGTATACCTCCTTGGGATTTACAACAAGTGCTGTCTGTCTCTTCTCCCAAATCACTTTCGGCTCTTGCCTGGGGTACACTGCACGGCCAGGTGAAACTGCTAAAGCATTTCCCGTTTTGATACTTTTTCAGTGGAAATATATACCATTTCCACATCCGCTCTGTCAGATGTATTCTTCAGCGAAGGACACGTTCCCAAACAGAAGATAATCACAATTAATAATACCACAAATCCAAATATACTACCCACAGTTGCACCCACGATAAGCCCTGTTCTACCTTTCAGAGAAGATTTTATAGGTTCACCAGTGTATTCATCTCCAGTATAGTGCATAGTTGTAGTTAAACTTCCTAAATTGGAGTATTCAACCCTAGTAATGCTCGTTGCTTGAGGCTTGGAGCTTGTGATCGTATTCCGAGTGCTTATAGTGGTACCTGGAACAGTTGAGGAGATAATCTCAAAGTCATCATCCTTGTCTTCGTTAATCGGAGCTATTGAAATTTCCTTGTCTTCTAAGTTAAAAACCAAGTACATCGCTCGCAATATGTTGTATCCCAAAATCAATTCAGAATCGACAGATATAGCAAGATAACACCTATCTCGGCTAATAGTTAATAGATCTTTCAAGGGAATCAGTATCTTCTGGCCATTAAAATTGAATTCTAAGCTAATGTTAGACTCTAGAGTTGGACAACTTACTTGATACACACCGTTGCTGTAAGACCCTCCCAAGGTCTCCAGCAATTTGTTTGCCATATATCTTGGAAACTTAGAGGTTGTAATTTCGGGTTCAATGCTTGCATTTACCGGACTACCCTGAATTACCACATCAGAAGGGAGGCCGCCAGTAATTGTTAGAGATTCCAAGGTAATATATATCCCCTTTTCATATTTGTTGCTCAACATAGGAGCGGTAATCAACTCCCCTTTGTACTTTTTATGATTCACTGCCCCAAGCAATAACTTGGAATAATTAGTAAAATCAACTGAATAAACGCTCTTGTTGATAATTCCTTTCCTTTTAAGTTGACTAGGAAAGCTTTCATAATCCAAACCAAATTCCTGGTAGTTTTTGCCTACACCTAACTTTCCAATCAGATCGATATAGAAATTAGTTGCATATATTTCAAATTCAAATGTGGAGTTTGCCATATTTACTTTGGAAAACCCCCATTCCCCACTCGTTCGGCCTCCAGCTCTAAAAGGTTGTAACTTAGAGCCCTGAGAAAATGCATTAGGTTTACTTGTATCAATACCACCAAGTGAAGTACAGGTTCGTGAAGCTGGGCTTGATGTTGACGACCCAATTGGTGTTGTCTTACTATAGTAGTACTCCAAGAAACTAGCACAAATAATATCGGTTGTTGGAACCCACGTATTTGGATCTGTAAAGGCGAGCTTCAAGCCCACTTGATTGTCACCGAAAGTCATGTTGACCACGTGAAATCGCTCGTGATTGTTCAACATCAGGTAATTCATTTGCAAGGTGGGTTCATAGTTATATTTATTCTCAAAATCTTGGTACACATCAATGTCCAACTGAAGAGATCCCAGAGGAGTTGCTGAATTCACCAACTGACTCCCAGTCACAAGTATGGTTAACAATAAAGTCCAATACATAGTGAATTTATTGCATACCAATTGATTTGTCTTTATCAGTTATAAGCTTGGTTTATATACTGAAGTAAACTTGGAACGTAAGTGACTTTTTATTTATAAACCTAAATGAATATGGTTAGTAAATGACTTATCATGGTTGTGAAGTAATAAGGTTATCCTTGGCAGCACGATGATTGTTGGTTAGACATTGAGGGCAATTATATAGCTGGCCAGGGCAAGTAGGAAGGGCTACTACACAACAGAGTAGCCACTCTATATAAAAATCAAGGAGTAAGGCCTCAGGAACTTCTTTCTTGAACTCAAGATGAAATTTGATGAGGATGCATTTCAAAAAAGTCGTCCAGGTAGGAAAAGTGAACAAAACCAATGATGTAATTGTACATAGTCAGGTCAGCCGCATATTGTTGGTTTGTGTTTGGTTTAAAATTTCGTATATCTAATTTGTATAATGCTTCGATGCAGGGGACTCATATTGTGCAATAGAGTTTACATTTAGGCTATTATTAGAAAGGAATCAAATGAATTTAGGTGAAATGACCTAGATTCATTGAATCTCTCTGAAGATAAGCACCATAATCTAGAGGAAGTAAATGACATAGAGGAGGCCAGGATAGCAATTGAAGTAGTGGTAAAATGATAAAGTAAATAATGATCTAACTGTTAGGTAACATCATATGAGCAGTAACTAATTGCCACTGTAGAGGTCATAAACTTCTCCTTCTGTTGGCATGTGTTTAATAGTCTTCTGTAGGTACGAAGAAAATAATAAAAAAATGCGTTTACTTAGTTTTAATAGTTAAGCCAAATTGATCGTTTAGTTAGTAGCCACTAGCATCTTTGGTGAATACTTGTTTAAGATGACGTTTGTGGATGACAAAATAATGTTGATTAATGAAAATATCATTAAAGTCAGGTAATGAAGAACATAGTTTTTGAATAGTTAAGTTGACGTTTAAATTAATTCAGTTTATTACTTAATACTTGAACATTAAATAAAGAGAGCCGAAGCAATCGCAACCATCATGGTGAATAAGTAACCGAGTCCCTTATATCCAGCGTTCACTGCACCGTTGACGGAGGTCGAAGTACCTGAACCCGTGGTTCCTGAACCAGACTTGGTACCAGTTCCAGTTCCAGTTCCAGTTCCTTTGCCAGTTCCAGTTCCAGTTCCAGTTCCAGTTCCAGTTCCAGTTCCAGTACCAGTTCCAGTGCCGCCAGTGCCAGTTCCAGTTCCTTTGCCAGTTCCAGTGCCAGTGCCAGTTCCAGTTCCAGTTCCAGTTCCTTTGCCAGTTCCAGTGCCAGAGCCAGTTCCAGAGCCAGTGCCAGAGCCAGTTCCAGTGCCAGTGCCAGAGCCGGTGCCAGAGCCAGTTTCAGAGTCAGACCCAGAGCCAGTACCACTTTCAGTACCAGAATCTGAACCAGAGCCACTTCTACTTCCAGAATCAGGGGCAGGCCAAGAGCCAGTTTCAGATGAAGATCCTCCGGAGTTGCTATCAGTAGCGGAATCACTACCAGTGGAACTAATAAGTGGATCAGGAATTCCTTCAAAACTTGTGAATCCTCCAATTTCACTGCTACTATCTGGAGTGAAATCGTCAATGTAAGAGGAAGGAGGGATATAAATATCAGTAACAGATGGAAAATCCTCCAAGTTACTAACAACGTCAGTGTTAGGCAGGATAGTAGACCCGTGCTGAGCTGCGTCACTGTAAGCACTAAGATCAGGTGTCCAAATTGATTGCTCGTCACGGACTTTCAATTGTTTACCATCCTTTGCAACTACTTGTGAGGTTCCAAGTGCCGAAAACGACAAGACAGTCAATGTGATTTCAGAAAGCTTCATATTGTATTTAACTTATGGTTGAGCCTAAAACTTTCAAGAATTATGCGAGTCTTTATACTTTTTAATTTCTACATAAGTTCTTCATTTATTCTTTATGGCTAATTGAATTCGCAACTAGGTGAATTAGTTATACGGCTTGTGCCTTGTTTTGAAATACACCTAGAGAGTGGAGATTATTTTTAGAGTTTAATTTAAGAGAGTGGGCCCACATCGTAAACTTATCTATTTACATGCAAGTAGTATACTAAAATAGGGTCGCATCACACAACGCCCTTTAACTTATCTCGTCCTTTATTCGTGGAACCATCTATTTGGAATATGTTTTAAACATAACGATCTGCTAAGCCCACAAATGACGGAGAACTAAAATAGAAGAATATGCATGAAGAATCGAATTTAAATAATATTTTTTTGGGTCGTCGTACTAGTATATCTTTCACAGAGAGTGAAGACGTTACCTCAGTATCATATAAAGAAGCTATGAATATGCCCAAGAGTCACTATCATCTTTGGGATCACCCTTGTTTCAACTCTGACTCTAATTTCACCTCCTTCAGAACAAGACCCGATTGCTGCATGATTTCGAAATCAGAAGGAAAAGAGAGACACAATGCACGCCCCGCCTTTTTAGTATGCGGCTGACCTGGACTATAAAATCTTGGAAAGCACCATACTAAGTTTCTATTGTTGTTAAAAAGATGCCACTATTAATACAAAGATGCCTCACCATCTCGATTACCTTTTGCCGATTTACATCTCAGGGTGGATCGTAAGATAATTTACGAAGTTTAAATTGCCAAAGCTATGGGGAATTCTGTTTTGTGTTACAAGTATGAAATACATGAAATTAATAGAACTGCTGTGGGATCATTCTCCTTATTTCTAATTAATGATGCTCTGCCGGAAGTGTACCACTCTAGCAGCAGATAAAATCACAGTGCCGCTCCTAAAGGGTCTGGACCTTTTCGCCAATTTTACGCCTCGCAAATTTTCAACAAGGTACGAGTTTGGTAGACTAAAACAACTACTGGTGAACTAGAGAAAATGAAGGTGGAAGTTCCTAATGTACAGCCTTAGAAGGACAGGCCTAAGTACAGGCCTTCCATGCATTGTGCATTTCTCATACTTAATGGTAGAATGGATTGTGGTTATCTATCGAAGGGAGTTTCTTTCTCCAGGTGTGTTTTATTAGGCAATTGTTAACGTGAACGTTGCTGGTTACCACAAACCTTATCACCGAAGCTGTGACTTAACATTTATTTCACTTAATCGATTATACTAGGATATAATTTAAAAGCAGTGAATTTGAAGGAGGAAGTCTACAGGGGTACCTATTTTGTATTCAATTCAAATCGTAACTGCAAGGTCCAATTCAAATGCTTTTATTATATGTTCAGAGGTTAAGTACACCCTGCTAGGCTTGAAGATTGCCCTTGATACTGACAATTGACCGCATTCAAAAAGTCGAATTTGCATTTTTGCAATTACTAGCGAACGATTAAAGCGCTATGTTGGAAAGCTGCTAGTATCAAAACTTTGGATTTCATTCCGGGAAGCAATCCCAAACAACTTTGCATTATTTCTGTGGTCCATAGATTGAATCTACAATTTCACCATTGGAGCATAATTCAACGACTAGAAATAATCGAGAGTATTTAAGGTGGTCAAAGTACTATTTTTTAAAGGGAAAATCATGAGGAGTGCACGATAGATATTGAACGATAAAAGTAGCCACAATCTACTGAATGATCATCATCGTCCCATAAACCACCACCAGAAGTCAAAATAGAACCAATTTGGCACTTATGAAAGATAAACTGAAGGAAGTGAATTTTTTTTAAAATAGGAGGCCTTTCGTCAATGAGAAGTGAGGTGAAGACAATTATTAAGAATAGAAGCAACATTAAAAGAGCAGAAGGTGTGCTTTAGTAGCATTCTAATATCGGTTGGTTCAAGATTCAACGAGGAATCACCTTACTTACCACACTGTCGTATTGTTAACAGCTCCCCGAAGCTCCAATGTCAGTTAGTTGGTAGCTCAAAGGGTTGCAACTTAGTGGAGACTGTAAATAAATGATTGCAAATATATCTACATCACCAAGAATTTTAGTTTGGGTTTACTTAAGATCTTGCATACCTTTACACAGAGCTCCTATTCAATTTCGTATAAAACTTGGTTTCAATTTGATTCTTTTAGATACTTTTATTGCTCTAATTATTTCAGGAACATTAAATAAAGAGCACTGAAGCCAAACCAGCCATTACGGTGAGCAAGTATCCCAATCCGCTCGATTCAGCGTTTCCTCCAGCTTGAGATGAAGAGCTTGATCCAGAGTGAGTGGCAGATTCAGATCCAGAGGCAGATCCAGAGTGAGATCCAGAGGCAGATCCAGTTTCAGAATGTGATTCAGATTCGGCCTTAGAGCTTGACTTGGATTCAGATTTGGATTGCGGGGCAACAGAAGAGGTTGCACTTGCAGAAGCAGCATTAGAAGCAGTAGAACCTGCGTTTAAGAAAGAAGTGACTTCCGAATTTGTAGATAAAACACTATTAATTGCCAGGAGTTGAGACAAGGGGTCTCCAATCAAACTTCCGTTCTCGTCTTCTCCCAAATCAGAAGCAGCAGATAAAAACGCAGCGTTACTTGCAAGACCAGGGAATTGGCTCGCAAGGTACGCACTAAGATAACTTTCTGGGTTCAGGTAGGTTTCCCCAGCTAATGCAGCACTTGCGACTGCGTTAATTGTCTCTTGAACATCAGCATTAAGAGACTCATCTGCACGGGCTTTCAATGGCAAAGCTTGCTTATTGTTGTCACCAGCAAGTTGTGAGACTCCAAGTGCCGATAAAGACAATAAAGTTGTGGTGGCTTTGAAAAACTTCATAATGTGTAAATAAAGAAGTACACTTAGAAATCATTCTTCAAGGAATTACCTGGGTTTATATATCGAGGAACTCCACATTGCAATTACCACTTTAGCCAACAATTGCTGCTTTGAAATTGGGTCATACTACGAAGTCTCGTATTTCTCATAGCCTTTTCGAGAATCCTTGGTACTTTCCATAAAAGTGATATTTTTTAAGTGTGGCAGCCAAAATACACTGTTTACGAAAGAGTGGTACCTTTTAATAATCAATTACAACGAACACTGTGCATAAAGATGAAATGTACAATCATCTGTTTATATGAGCTAAGCCATCATTTCATCTACTATTACCATAAACAGGTTCTTTCTAGGTGTAACATTCAATTGAGATGGAATACCCCAGGTAGAATACCTGCAAGAGAATATGCAAGAGGACCCATATTAATTGCATTGGGTTAAATTGACTAACACGAAATGCATTATCAAAAAAGCCAAGTGATTTTTGAGTTGACGAAGTGATTGACCATGTGGGCCCTTTGTTTGTATTATTAGCATTCAAAAAACAAGTCACTGGGATTCATCATTGCCTATTCGACACTACCTCACTTTCTTGTTGAGACTGATTTCAGGTTTGCTGAGCATGAACTACAAATACAGCATTCGTTAACGAATTTGAAACAAGACACAGTCCACCCCTCTCTGTCTCTCTTCTCCGCAAAAAGTGCGACAGAAATTGAAAACGTGGGCTGTATAAGAAAATACCTTAAATACACCACGTCTCTCTTCCAGACTTCGTAATTGGCTCACTGGTGCTGTTCGAATTGTTGTGGTTTTGAATAGATATTGTCTGAGTTTTTATTTTGAAAGTTTGGAGGAGTGTAGGAAGAAATGTGGACTATTCACTCCGATATAGAGTATGTAGAGGTACCACTCCCAAGGTAAATATTACAACCATTCAACACATTCTCGATAGTTTACAGCTCCTCTTGATGTTACAGAAGTCAATATCACAAGTTAAGTTATTTTCTTTAACATCGAAAGATCTACCTGTATTCTCTGAAATTTGAGTGAAGGAAGGAACATTATCTTAAAGTTTAGAAGTGCCAGTAACTCCCTGATTGTTGGCCCAAGAGTTTCGATCTCCTCAAACCAATATATATAGACCTAACTCGGGATTATACTTTTTTCAACTTTATTCTATTATTTGTAAATCCGATTTCAAATGAGTCGTAACATAACCCTTCTGAGACGTAAATAATTATATTTTCCAAGCAGTATCAACGATGGAAAAATGTCTTCCCAGATTCCTCAGCCTCAGACTTCAACCTTGGCGAGGATACAGGTGATGAGTTTGAGATCACAAATGGCAGTGAGACCTAAAAACTTCATTCTAATGGATATTTGTAACTTTAGGGGCTAAAATAAAACTCAAAGTGAACGGAAAATTTCAAGAGTGAACACAACAGAAGCGTGGATGGTTTAGTGGTAAAATCCAACGTTGCCATCGTTGGGCCCCGGGTTCGATTCCCGGTCCACGCATTCTTTTTGCCAATTAACACTTCAACGAGAGGTGTTTTACAGTTGAGTGATACAGGGTGTCCAAGAAGCAGTTTGCAGCCTTGAATTTTTTTTTGGTGGACCACAACTTGGAAGATTTCGCCAACAATGGAAATTTTTCTGAAAGTACGATCACACTAGGTTAATAGGGTGTTAGCTCAAGGTGTTTGAAGAGAAAACAGTAAGGGGTACCCTTGACACGATTGGTAATTCCAGAAACTTTCATATATAAACGAACAGCTTGTTATCATCTTCCCTGCCTATATCTACGATTCATCTTAGAATTTACATGATATGAAGAGTTGAAACTTGCCAAATGTACAAAGGGTCTTTAACGAAGTTGCACTTCCAACCTTCAATGCCTAAACTACTTTCCTGAAGCCTTTGCAAGTAGGTCCATCAACTCCCAATTATGATACTTCAGTAATTGGTCTACCTCATCTTAAGGAAGGATCTTGCACGTGACTCTCTTAATATCAATGATGATCTTCAAGATTGTAATTAATAAGGAAATGTCATTCACCAAAGGAGCACTATCTGATGACCAGAAGAAAAGAATAGTATGTACATATCATATAACTATATTTAAAGAGGTTAGAATACTAACAAGCAAAAGGAAGAAAACAGAAAGAGGGCATTGGAGAGATTAAACAAGAGAGGAACGCGTCCATCCATAATAGAAACTACTAGTAAACCACCTCAAAGTACTAGTGGAAGTGCCAGTAAACCTGCTAAGAACAACGAAGTAACGAAACCGCAAGTGATAGATGGATCTTCTATCAAGATAAGCGCGTCTTATGCTGATCAAAAGCGACGCCGAATAGAATTAACTGAAGAACAGAAGCAACGAATCGAGAAGAACAGACAAAGGGCTTTGGAAATACAACAAAGACTAAAGAATCAAGAACAAAACAAAGATGCAGCACTGAATCAAACTGCAATACCTGTCACCAAACCAATTATCTCTGCAGATGGCAAGGTTGATATTATTTCAGTTGGAAATAGCGTAAGATTGAACACCTCTACTGAACCTTCAATTATTTCCACATTCAACCCTCCACCGATACGAAGACTGGACTACATTGAATTCGATTTTGCTACAATGGAAGACTCACGCGGTGGTTTCATCAGTAGTGAAAAGGGCGAAGAGGTTGCCCCTACAGAACTTAAAATAGTGAAGGAACCAGCCCCACCAATGGATATCGACAATGCTCCAAAGTGCACAGAATGCGGATCAATCGAAATTGACCGAAACATCTTTGAGAACTTCAAACAGGTACGAGTTTGTCGTAAGTGTGCCAAAAACAACCCTGAAAAGTACTCGCTTTTGACAAAGACGGAGTGCAAGGAAGATTACTTATTGACTGATCCTGAACTCCGTGATGAGGGGTTGTTACCGAGAATAGAAAAGCCCAACCCACACGGGTACTCACGAATGTTACTTTTCCTTCGATGTCAAGTCGAAGAGTATGCATGGAAGAAATGGGGCTCTTCTGATGGTTTAGACAAAGAATGGGAAAGACGAGAAGCCATGAAAATAGCTAGAAGAGATAAAAAGTACAACGATCAATTGAAAGAGATGAGAAAGAAGACAAGAGCTGAAGAGTACACAAGGAAATTAAGAAACGGCATGGGACTTGGAGAACGTCATGTCCATGATTGGCTGGCTCCTTTACTGATTGCTGGTGAAAAGAATATGATAAAGAAAAGATGTCTTGACTGTGGAGTAGAGACTGAAGAGTATATATTTGGATGAACTAACATTTGTCGGTAATCCTGAGCATTTTCGTCCTATCATGAGAAACGGCTGAATCATTGTGAAATTGTTTACAACAAGATTGAAATATATGGTCTCAGGAACAGTAGCACAAAATGTATATAATCAGAATTTTACAAAGAAGCCTAGGTGTGGCTCAGTCAAACGGAATTGAAAGATGAATATACAAGGTGATAGTTAAAGAACAATGCTAGACGTTTTTGTTCAACTACATCACAGTCGTACATTTTTCCGACTAGTGATGACCCTGATGATTACATTGAGCAATGCTTCAGATGCATTTGGGGCTCTAACAGCGACTTTTGAGATAACACATTGGTAATCAATTCTGAAAGTACGATTGGATTCACTTGTTTCATTGCTGGTGTGGGATCACTCCCATGGATCTCCTACTGTTCATCCAAAGCAGCCACCTGTATATTTCTGAAGAGATATGTCTTTGGACTGTTAATTAAAGCCTTGACTTCTAAGTTGAAGCTAAGTAGTGATAAATTACTAAAGAATTACTTTATTTATAATTTCCTGAGAATAGCTGGGGAGGTTGAAGAAATTACTAGCAACTGCTATAACCTAACTTTAACATGTCTAGGCGCTCCACTCAATGTAGTTTAATAAAAGTAAGCACAAGTACACTCTACTGCTAATACGTTTAGTTGTCTACATCCACAGCTCACTTTTCAGGCTTCTCAGTCGAATAAACTTATTAGCATCTACTGACTATGGTCTCCGGTATCATGAATGTACAACTTACTTACAATTGGTTGAATATGTGCCCTACTTTTCAAAGTTATACCTTTAATATCCACCTGAGTAAATACAAATTTGAGGATTTGATTTCATATTTACAAGAACTCTATATTTTAGGATAATAATTAAAAGATGTTGCAAATGAACCTTGCCTTGCATCTGCAACACAAAGCTCTCTTGGTTGAATACGTATGAGGCACGAAACTGAATAAGGACGACTGTTCCTAGTAGATGAGCTCACACATTGGAACCTGTCAGTGTCCTAATAGATTAACTTTAAAGTTTATGAGAAGGGCCTATTACAAAGTTCAGGACACATATCCTGTGAAAGTGGACTATGAACGTAGTTATGAAGGTTTGTGATTCAAACTACACTTGTTCGTTGTTACGTGCGCCTAATCTTTATTTTGAAACTTTTACGAAAAGTTTACACTCTTAGAACCTTGTAGAATATTACATCAATGCACAAATTCGCCTTGCTATCAATATCAATCCGAGCCGAAATTTCTGGAACCGCATCGAAGTACCAAATTTGCTCAAAATCCTGGGGCGTTTCTTGTCGTACATGTCAATTGATAGCCTCTTAGTATGCGCATATTAGCTTAAAACCGTTTTTGCAGCAGTTCGGGGATGTAATCATAGACTATATTTACATATAGAACTACAATGAATTCCAACTATCCAAATAATAGTCAGCAATGGGACAACAGAGCATTTTGATTACAGGTGCTTCTTCAGGTATCGGGTATGCTTCAGCTATTGAGTTTGCAAAAAGAGGCTACAAGGTGTTTGCAGCTGCACGTCGATTAGAGGCTATGGAGCCTCTCAAAAAGCTAGGTATTTTCACTTTCAAGTTAGATGTTACTGATCCAGAAAGTGTAAAGAACGCATACAAAGTAATTGTCGAGGAACAAGGGAAGCTAGAGTTAGATATTTTGTTTAACAATGCAGGTCAGAATCTAGTGTATCCAGCAATCGATGTGCCAGACAATTATATTGAGCATTGCTTCAAGGTTAACGTTTTTGGACCGATGGCATTGACTCGTGAGTTGGCACCTTTGGTAATCAATGCTAAAGGTATTATAGGGTTCACAGGATCTTGTGCAGCTGTTGGATCATTCCCATGGCTTTCTGTCTATGGATCGACAAAGGCTGCTATCCATCTGTACGCAGCATCTCTTAAAATTGAAATGAAGCCCTTCAATGTCAAAGTGATCAACTTTGTATCTGGTAGTATCAATACCGATATTCCTAGAGGCCTCACGAGCCCTCTTCTTGAAACTTCGTTGTACAAGCTGCCTGAGATGAATGCATCATTAGCGAAATTTGATAAAATGACAAACTCTATGTCAGTGGAAGTGTACGCAACCAAGGTGGCTAACGACTTTGAGGATGCTTCCAGATTAAACTATTATAGAGGAAGTGGTGCAACCCTTCTCTGGTTTGTGAGTTCATGGTTACCACTCGTGTTGTTCGAAAGAATAATAGAGAATGAATTTGGCTTAAGGCCATTGATCAAGACATTGAGAAAGAAGCACTCTAATCCTTAGAAATAATGAAAATACACTAGTAATAAAATACATTTAATTTGTAGTTTAATGTTTTAATCAAGTTCGCACTTGCTTTGACTTAGATGCGAATGATGTTAGTTAGATCATTGGTATTTACGATTACTAATTGGAGATTAGAAAAGAGATGAACCCCAGCCTGATGATCTCAAACTTTGGCATTGCAATTCCTTGAAGTTCTGATGTATTCTACTGCGTAGTTATAGTGTTAGGAATTATGCTGATTCACCGCAACAACAACTCCTAGTTTCTCCGAATCCCGTTTATTTACGGATTATGCAATCTGACTAAACATGGAGTTTTACTCAAAATGGAAGGATTTTGCCATCAAAGCCGTCATAGCTGCGTCTCAGCTTAATTGAAAAGTTGTTGATTTCGAGTGGAGGACAATATAAAAGGACAGGACCTTGTAAGATAAGGGAACCTCAGACCAACATTTTAAGTTATAAATCGCATAGTCAGCAATGGGGCAAAAGAGTATATTAATTACAGGTGCATCTTCAGGAATAGGGTATGCTTCAGCTATAGAGTTTGCAAAGAGAGGCTACAAGGTATTTGCAGGAGCTCGTCGATTGGAGGCAATGGAGCCACTAAAGGAGCATGGGGTTATTATCTTTAAATTAGATGTTACAGATCCAGAGAGCGTGAAGAACGCATACAAGGTTGTTGTCAAAGAACAAGATGAACCAGCTTTGGATATTTTATTTAATAATGCAGGCCAACCGTGCCTTACTGCAGCAATCGATGCTACCGATGCAGCCATTGAACAATGTTTCAAAGTTAATGTCTTTGGGGCTATGGCAGTAACTCGTGAGTTGGCACCATTGGTTATCAATGCTAAAGGAACTATTGGATTCACTGGTTCAATCGCGGGTGTTGCTACCATACCCTGGCTCTCAGTTTACTGTTCTACAAAAGCAGCCATTCATCTGTACGCTGCTTCCCTTAAACTTGAAATGAAGCCTTTCGATGTTAAGGTGGTGAATTTCATTACTGGTGGTGTCGATACTGACATCAGTGATCTCAGACCGCAACCTGAAAATTCCTTATACAAGCTGCCAGAAATGGATGCTTCACTTGGAAAATTCAAAGAGCCTAGTAGTGCAATGAACGTAAATGTTTATGTAGTCAAGATAGCAAACGACTTTGAAGATGCTTCAAGACTCAATTACTACCGTGGTACAGCTGGAACCATTTTGCCAACTTTGAAAGCATGGTTACCTTTACTGTGGTTTGAAGCAATTATCCAAAGAAGATTTCTCATTAACCCGTTGATTAAGGCTTTGAGAGAGAAGTACTCCAAATTAAAGATACAATAATCTAGAGCAATAGGATTGTATGGAAGATTATTCTATAGATATTTAGATTTTAATTTAATAGAATAAACGTCAAGGTGAGATTATGCAAACTAGGTGGCGACATTTGCCACAGTATAACTACGACGTACTACGATGAGTACAGGCTACGCCAGCTAGTATTCTATCGCTCCACATCCATGTCTATAGAACCCTGTAGAATGTTAACTTTCAACACAAAAGAACCTTATCTACAAGTCACAAATATTCAAGGCAACAGCACAAACTTAATTAGATCTAAATCCGTAAAACCGACTCAGGCGATAAAATACTGCGTCTCAAGCTGGGGTAATGGTTAGGTTTGTGAATGCTTAATTTTAGTATAAAATCACACCATGAAGACAACTTGAAATTAGTAGTCTTCAACTGGTTGAAATGGGGCAAAAGAGTATATTAATTACAGGTGCATCTTCAGGAATAGGATATGCTTCAGCTATTGAGTTCGCAAAAAGAGGGTACAAGGTATTTGCAGGAGCTCGACGTTTGCAGGCAATGGAGCCACTAAAGGAGTATGGGGTAATAACAATTCAGTTGGACGTTACAGATCTAGAGAGTGTCAAGAGCGCATACAAAGTTATAGTTGAGGAACAAGGTAAACCTTTTTTGGATATCTTGTTTAACAATGCAGGCCAGCCATGCACATTTCCGGCTTTAGATGCACTGGATGAGAATATTGAGCAGTGTTACAAGGTAAATGTTTTTGGTGCCATGAGAGTAACTCGGGAGTTGTCTCCTTTGGTTATCAATGCTAAGGGTGTTGTAGGGTTTACTGGATCAGTTGCAGGTCTTGGTCCTTACCCTTGGGTCTCAACCTATTCGTCATCAAAGGCTGCTATTCATCAGTATGCTCAGACACTCAAAATCGAAATGACACCTTTCGATGTAAAAGTAATCAACTTCATTGCTGGTGGGGTAAAGACAGGAATTAAAGACTCAAGGCCACTTCCGGAAACTTCCTTGTACAAACTGCCAGAGTGGGATGCGTCAATGAAATCTTTTGATGATTCAAAGTTCATATCGCCAGAAGATTATGCAGTTAAAATTGCAAATGACTTTGAGAAGGCATCAAAATTTAACTATTATCGCGGAACTGGTTCAGTAATCGTTTCCACGGTCATTAGCTTGTTGCCTAATCTGTGGTTTGAGAGTATAGTGAGTAGATTTTTCAAGTTGAAGCCATTGTTTGACTCAATTAGAAAGAGGCGATCGAGTGTGGCAATATGACTTGACTTGAAGTGAATACAATTGGTTGAAGATTTCTGTAGGTTGTATAGAATTCATGATTTAGATTCGAGTAGTTGTTGATCTGATTGTAGCAAAAGAGTTTTATATTATAATGGGAGAGATGTCATAAGACGTCAAAAATTAATTTGGTTTCTACAGCATTTCGTTTTATCAACCAAGCAAGAGGATTTTAATACACATTTTTACAAAACATACATCAGATGTGGATTCAGTGTTCACAAGTTTGAGCTATAAAACGTGCAACGGCTGTGCCATTTTTAAATCATAAACATAAAGTGCATACACATTTTTATACAGCATACATCCTTACTGTTGGTCACCAGAAGGTGAATCCAGATTGTGTTCATAAGCATGAGCTATAAAACGGGCAACGGCTGTGCCATTTTTATATCAAAAATATAATTTGCAGCCATTATTGTGAAGAAAATGAAACTATGGGTTGAGTGTAGGAGTAGCAGGATTAAACAGGTGGTTCTGTACTTATAGTACCTATTTAGTTCACAGGTAGTACACTCATGTAGTAACTTAGTAATAGGACGTAGTATTATATCAACTACAGAGAATAGCTTACATATTTCACAACCTCGTATTATATCTCAGTTAATTAATTCGCTTAATTTAGAACACAGGCTACCTTTATCATATCCTAAGTATTGTCCACTTATCTAGTAGAAATACATACACACATATACCCACTCACTCATTTACTCACTTGCTCACAAAATAACCCATCCCTCAGAAACTGCTGAATCTGATTCTCTCACCTGTTCCTCTTGTAACCTTTATGTGGTTGCAAAATAAGTGTATCACATTTCAACAAACGAAACAACAAGAATAAAATCGCAATTCAATTTGTCAGAAGAACCATAAGAAACATATGAAACATACACATATACATATACAAGAGTAATTGAAACACTCCCTACACTAAACACCACTTAATATCAACAATAACTCGCTCATTACATTAGTAGGTACATATTATTTTGTGGGGATCAGAACAAAATGATTGGAGTATCAAGAGCACTTGAAAGACACACATTATTCATATCACAAATAATATATAACCACATATACAACTAAATCCACACACTGCACTACACTTATCAACACCTAACACACCAACCACCACCTACCACAACACCACACTCAAACACTATCTTACTCTCCCACCCACTGATCTCTACCTGGTAGCGCAAAGTCGTGCTTTTTTCCAATTTTAGAAAGTTCCATTAACTTCCACCATGTTCTGAAACCTTCGACATTAGACACCAAAGTGACATCGAGAAGACCCGTGCCGCAATATCAGGAGACATATATATACAGTGAAATTTTCGTCGAGGGGTGATAAATTTTTTTTATTTGTAACTTTTTTGAATAAACAACATGTCTGACGCTAAGGTTGAAACACACGAGTTCACAGCTGAGATTTCTCAGTTGATGTCCTTGATCATTAACACTGTCTACTCTAACAAGGAGATTTTCTTGAGAGAGTTGATTTCCAACGCATCTGATGCAATCGACAAGATTAGATATGAAGCATTGTCTGATCCATCCAAGTTGGAGTCTGAGCCAGAATTATTCATTAGAATCACCCCAAAGCCAGAAGAAAAGGTTTTGGAAATTAGAGATTCTGGTATTGGTATGACCAAGGCTGACTTGGTTAACAACTTGGGAACGATCGCCAAGTCCGGTACCAAGAGTTTCATGGAAGCTTTATCTGCTGGTGCCGATGTTTCCATGATTGGTCAATTCGGTGTTGGTTTCTACTCTTTGTTCTTGGTTGCCGACCACGTTCAAGTTATCTCCAAGCACAATGACGACGAACAATACATTTGGGAATCTAACGCTGGTGGTAAGTTTACCGTCACCTTGGATGAATCCAACGAAAGATTGGGCCGTGGTTCCGTCTTGAGATTGTTCTTGAAGGAAGACCAATTGGAATACTTGGAAGAAAAGAGAATCAAGGAGGTTGTCAAGAAGCACTCTGAGTTTGTCTCCTACCCAATCCAATTGGTTGTCACCAAGGAAGTTGAGAAGGAAGTCCCAGCTGACGAAGAAGAAGAAGAAGAAACCACCGAAGAAGGTGAAGACAAGAAGCCTAAGTTGGAAGAAGTTGAAGATGAAGATGGAGAAAAGAAGGCCAAGACCAAGAAGATTACAGAAACCGTTACTGAAAACGAAGAATTGAACAAGACCAAGCCTTTGTGGACCAGAAACCCATCTGAAGTCTCCCAAGACGAATACAATGCTTTCTACAAGTCGATCTCCAACGACTGGGAAGACCCATTGGCCATCAAGCACTTCTCGGTCGAAGGTCAATTGGAATTTAGAGCCATTTTGTTTGTTCCAAAGAGAGCACCATTTGACGCTTTCGAGTCTAAGAAGAAGAAGAACAACATCAAGTTGTACGTCCGTCGTGTTTTCATTACCGATGAGGCTGAAGAATTAATCCCAGAATGGTTGAGTTTCATCAAGGGTGTTGTAGACTCTGAGGACTTGCCATTGAACTTGTCCAGAGAAATGTTGCAACAAAACAAGATCTTGAAGGTTATCAAGAAGAACATTGTCAAGAAGTTGATTGAGACCTTCAACGAGATTGCTGAAGATGCCGAACAATTTGAAAAGTTCTACACTGCCTTCTCGAAGAACATCAAGTTGGGTATCCACGAAGACCAACAAAACAGAAATGCTTTGTCCAAGTTGTTGAGATACAACTCTACCAAGTCTACTGAAGAGTTGACCTCGCTCTCCGACTACGTTACCCGTATGCCAGAGCACCAACAAAACATCTACTACATCACTGGTGAATCTATCAAGGCTGTTGAGAAGTCCCCATTCTTGGAGGCTTTGAAGGCTAAGAACTTTGAAGTTTTGTTCTTGGTTGACCCAATTGATGAGTACGCCATGACTCAATTGAAGGAGTTTGAAGACAAGAAGTTGGTTGACATCACCAAGGACTTTGAGTTGGAAGAAACCGAAGAAGAGAAGGCTGAAAGAGAAAAGGAGATTGCTGAGTTTGAACCATTGACCAAGGCCTTGAAGGAGATTTTGGGAGAACAGGTTGAAAAGGTAGTTGTTTCACACAAGTTGGTTGACGCACCAGCTGCCATTAGAACCGGCCAATTCGGTTGGTCTGCTAACATGGAGAGAATCATGAAGGCCCAAGCCTTGAGAGACACCACCATGTCATCTTACATGTCTTCCAAGAAGACCTTTGAGATTTCTCCAAAGTCCGCCATCATCAAGGAATTGAGAAAGAAGGTTGACGCCGATGGTGCTGAAGACAAGACCGTCAAGGACTTGACCACCTTGTTGTACGAAACCGCTTTGTTGACTTCTGGTTTCTCCTTGGACGAACCATCTTCGTTCGCTGGTAGAATTAACAGATTGATCTCCTTGGGATTAAACATTGATGAAGAAGAAGAAGTTGAAGCTGAGGTCGGAACCACCACCGCTTCTACTGGTGAGCCAGCCATCGAGTCTGCCATGGAGGAAGTTGATTAAACGAGTCTTATGTGTCTTTTCTAATATTTATTTTACTCCTTTATGTAATTCTCTGATGTGTATATATACAACGGGTATGTTGGTAATGAAACAACATTCTCCAACAATGTGGAGTTAATGTAATGTGAGTGGTAGTAAATTATATGACAAAAAAAATTGAATTTAGAATGCAATCGATGTAGTAGTAGACTTACATGACAACTGAATGGAGATGGAGAATAGAATATTCTCAACCTAGTAATTAAATACTTTGACACACCACAAGCGAATATAGAAATGCACTTGAATCCGCCGCTCCTTCACAAGTAACATAACCTTTAAACAACAAGAGCAACTAAAGAGAAGATGACAAAAAAAAGTTGAGACAGACAAGGAGAGTGAGAAGAGCAAGCTTAAAGTTCTGAGGCAAGAAAGTACAGTCACATTCATTGTTTAAACTACCAACGTCCCCTCTGATTTAATCTACTATAGATCACGCCAAGTATAACCCCTCCACATCGAGGCTGTCATATCCATAAATGGAACCATTGATGATTCCCACGTGAATGTATAAGACGAAGAGATAAAAATTGCAAAATCCTCAACATTTTTACATTTTCCACTTCGTTTAGAAACTAACGTTGAAGTCATTGCAATTGCTCATTGAGAAGCATAGTGTCTGAATTTCGGTATATCAGAGCCACGAGACTTTTGAAATAGAGATGGGTATATTTATTCCAGCAAATAAGTTAGAACACTTGCGTTTGTACAAGTATGCATCAGAGGATCATTCTGTGATTTCAAAGTATGTGTTGAAGAGATGGTGGAACTTTTTTGTTCAGATCTTCCCACTTTCTATGGCACCTAATGTGGTGACGTTGTTAGGGTTTGTTTTTATATTGTTCAACTTGTTGTGTGTTTTCTATTATGATCCATATTTGGATTCCACGTCACCTCGTTGGTGTTACTTCTTTTATGCTTTTGGTTTGTTTATGTACCAGACTTTTGATGGGTGTGATGGATGTCATGCTCGTAGAACTGGTCAAAGTGGTCCTTTAGGTGAATTGTTTGATCATTCTATAGATGCAATTAACACTAGTTTGGGTGCCTTGGTCTTTGCTTCTGTCTTCAAGATGGGTTATGGTGGTTTGTTGATGTTATCACAATTCGGTTCAGTTTGTAACTTTTATACCTCCACGTGGGAGGAATACCATACACATACATTGTATTTGTCTGAATTCAGTGGTCCTGTCGAAGGTGTGTTGATGATCTGCAGTTTATATGTGTTGACTGGTATTTTTGGTCCTGATATCTGGCATGTTAAACTTTTGGAATTGAACTTGTCGTCAATTGGTCTTAATGAGACTTATGAAGTCAACTCTTCAATCATCTATGTCGTGGTAGGATTACCTTCATTATACTTTAACATCATCTCTGCCATGAAAAATGTTAACCTGTATTATGAAAGACAATATCCAAAGGATCCTGAAAAGGCTAAGATCCAAACTGGCAATGCATACAAGGGTTTGACCCCCTTCTTTGTATACTACGGTGCTATCATCCTCTTTGCATGGTTCTACCCTGAAGTAATCTCGGACCATGGGTTTGCCTTGGTGATTTCCATCGCTTGTACAATCGCATTCTGCGTAGGAAGAATCATCTTGGCTCATTTGACCCTCCAATCTTTCCCCTTCTATCAAGTGCCGATGCTCATCCCAATCGCCCAATTGATATTATCAAAAGTCTTTATAGACATTTACAAATACGACCATAACCAAGTCTTGTTCGCGGTCTGCTGGTTGGGTCTCGGGCTTACCCTTGGAATCCACTCGGTCTTCGTTACAGAAATCATCTACGAGATCACAACTTACTTGGACATCTATGCTTTATCCATCAAGCACAAGAGAGCCTAATCAATATAGAACTACATTTTCTTTCTTTCGTTCTTTTTCTTTATATATATATATTTTTCAAATGTATTCTGATATAATGAAGTCTCCCAATCTATGTACAAGAGTCAGACCTCACTCTTAAGCAGCCTCCTTATCTTCAACACCAGTAGCCAAGACATCTTGAGCACCTGGTTGCAACGAAAGTTGGTTTTCCATTTCCTTCAATTGAGTTTCAGCCAAGATTGCCATGGACAATGGTACACCCAACAACAATGCAGAGGATGTCAAGGTCCACAAAAGGGATCCACTCTTAGCGACACCAGCAGTAATATAAGAAGTAACAGTCTCAGTAGCACTCACAAACTTCTCTCTTTGCTCTGGAGCAATTATATCCTTCAAAGCAACAATTCTGTCATAAATAGTTTCATTTTCAAAGTCAAAGTCAAAGTCTTCGTCATCTGCGTCGGAATCGCTCTCACTTTCTTCACTTTCACTCACTGCATCTGCAAGAGATACCTTCTCTGGGAATTCATTCTGAACCGTGTTAGATTCGTCGTCTATTTGAGTTAACTTGACCATTGTAGTTGACACTTTATTCTATAATCGAAGTCTTTGGAAGTGAAAAAGTTTCAACAAATTGGTAAATACACGTACTTTTTACTTTTATACTCTCTATTATAAAGGAATATTAGAGGTTAATATACACTTGTACAAGTATGTATATAAAGGATTGACTATTTGAAGAGATCAGTGTATAGATGTAGAGTTAATACTTTAAATGAACTAATTCAATCAGTTACGTCTTATATAACTTACACTATTTTTTTGATTGTTAATAAGGTTAATCAGTTATTGATTTATGACATCACTAAGCATTTGTTAACTCTTGAAGTTATAACTATACATTTATGTCAACTTTTTAGATGTTGAAAGTATTAAAAACATGCCAATCTTTTCAATATCAATTCGATATAGTCTCACTTCAACTTTAATTAATAAAACTCCTCTTCTGGTTCCTCATCATTTAAACTAATCGAAGGTATATCGATATCTCTATTGACTTTGTATCCCATCAGTTCCATCTGTAATGGATACTTCCGGACATTGTAAAATTGAAGCAAAGCTCGAAGTGCAATTTCCTGATCATATGAATTATTGAAATCAGTCTCAAGATCTTTCCCACTAAGCCAACTATCCTTCAATGACAAGTCCAAGTTTAAATATATCTGTGAAATTAAATCCATGTTTGTAGATTTCCACTTTCTTCCTTGGAATGGAATGAGCTTTTTCAATGTCTTGAGAATAGGAATTGAGAAAGCATCACTTTCGTAGTTTATAATTATCATTTTAAATAACTCAGAAGGCTTCAATTCATTCAATGTAAAGATCCTTTGAGTAAAGTTCTTAATGAGTAATTTATTGGTAACTTCCAAAAGATTCGAAAGGATGAAACAATAATTCTCATTGAATGTGTTGATATAAGTATTATTGATATTGTCTTTATCAATCACTTTAGGAATCTGCAGAATCAATTCTTTGTTAATGAACTTATACTGATATTCACTAGGGAATTGTTGCAAACAATTGTTGAAGAAATCAAACTTTGGAAGCTCTATTTTAGGGTTCATGATTTTATTCTGGTTGATTAAAACATCATACTCCGATAATTCCTCTTCACCGTCACTATTTTGTGCTTCCTCCGCTTTGTCTTTGGACTTATTCTTACTAGTTTTATTAGTCAACTTCTGTAAGTTTTGATTATTGAAACTTCTGCTGATATAGTCAAGACTCACAGACAAAAACTGTTGATCAAACAAGATAGACGAAAAGTAATAGTACTTCACAACATGATTAATCTTGAACCACTTGAGTAACAATATCATGATACTACTACTGGCCTTGAGTGTTAATTCTTTAATGTTTACCACTTCAAGTTGCAGCATCAAAACAAAATTAACTCGACACTTGGCTTCTTCCCTACTTGTTCCTGATTTCTCATAGTCCAAGTCTACTGAAGGATTGGCCAAAAATGAAGTGTTTGCGTTTAATTCCAATTCTGGGAAGTTCAAATTATAGTCCATTCTATTAAGCTTAATTGTTTCAATTAAAACTTGAACAAATGTGAAGAATCTCTTTAAATTGTTCTTGTAGAATTGTTCCACCACCAATAAGGACTTTATACTAGCTCGATCGTTTGGATATTTCTCGTATAATCCATCATTGTATTCGAATTCATCAGAATCTGGTGAGATGTTACTCTTGTTGTATTCATCATATAATCCTCTTTCTTGCTTCATGAATTTCCTTCTTTCACTCCATAACTTTTTCACAGAGTAACTCTCATAGATAGAGTTTCTGAGGATATCGTCTGCTTCTTCAATTGCCGATGGTACTTTCATTTGACTACTTTCTAATGCATCCAGAACTGTGTGAGAGTCGTTCGGATATATAAGTGGCATTGATTGGTTCACCTGGAAAGATCTTCTAATCTTTTCTCCACCTGTCATGTAATCTGAAGGAGTCAATGTAGGAGATGGGGCAGGAGTAGCAATATGTACAGGATGCGAGGGCAATTGACTCAACACCGAATGCGATTTGAATGTTCGAGGTGGGTCTATAAGGTTGGCCAACGAATTGGAATATGTATTCATTGACATGTTTTCTTCGAATCTATCTTCAATAGAAGGTTGCTTGTCTTCATCTTCTGATTCATCTTTTAATTTAAGTTCTTCTAAATCAAATGTTTTAAGGTTAGGGTCATCAAACAATGGGTACTTATCCAATATGTCTTCTCTGAATGCAAAATAATCAACAGTAGAACAAGTCAACTTCTTTTCAGGTAAGTCCAACCCTTTTTTATTCTTTATGTCATGCAATTTAGTTAAAAACTCGTCACATTCCTTCAAATGTTCATTGTCTCCCATTAAAAGTAAAATCAATTTCCACAATAGAAAGATTATGTTCCTTGTTCTGTAAGATCTGTTTGGGTTCCATTTGGAATGTTCGATAAACTCGACTAGTTTAGAAATGACGTCTGCTTTTTGGAGATTTTCTTCCAACTGAATACGAGTTGGGTGAGCTTGCGTCATACATAAGGTTATGCTGATTTGGAAGTAAACTAAGGTCAATACTCTAAAGAAGTTAGCTTCGATAGTTGGGTGTAATGCTGAAGTAGATCCTTCACGTTTATCTCTTGCAATTCTTCCGTCGATAAACGTTTGTAATAGTCCAAATAATAACTCTGTAAACTTAGGAAGAAGAATTAATTCTTCATTATTTTGAATGATTTGGTCTACTTGTTCATGCTTTTCTGACCACTCCTGGTACTCACCAAAACTGTAGTATACCAAAACTTTTAAGGAGTTTGTTAGGATGACATCTTGGTCCAATATGCTTTTATGATGTTTAAGATCATCAACACAATTTGTTATCAATGATTTACGAGTATCATCACCTTTCAATGAACGGAACAACTCTGGTAATGTATCCAACGGTCCAACAACAGAAAAGTCGTTATACGTAAACCATTCACTTAACTCCTGGTCCAACTTGCCAATATCCTTATACTCATATTGAAGATGATACTTGTTAATGAGGAACTGATAATTGACAGATCCAAAGTTCTCCTGCGATCCATTAGGATGAAAGTTAAGTCCACCAACTCGATTAGAATCATTCAAATCCTGATTCAATTTAATCTGCTCTGCCCGTTGATTCAACTTCTTCTGAAACGTCTCGTCTAACGACGTCTCCCTCAACTCTCGTTTCGTATCTGCATCAGGATGATCAATGATCTGATCCTCCAACTGGTCAATCAGAATCTGTTCATCGTCTTGTATATCAGAATTATCACTCATATGATACTACTAGAACCTGGACTTTCAATGTATTGAACTCAACTAAAGAGTTGTCCTTTGGTGAGTTTGTTTTAAAAAAATCTCCACATTCAAGATCGGAGATATTGAAGAGGATCTTGAAGGAAGGGACGATTATAATTAGTAGAAGGAGTTGTGAGGTTGGTATAGATGGTGTGTAGGGTTATGTAAAGGAGTTCAATTAGGATATTCTTATTTCTTTAATGTACCTCTTTTGTCTTGAGAACTGGAACTGTTTATACCTTATTGAGTTAAAGCATTAATCAGTAATAGATTAAGAACATCAACAACATCAGCAACATATAGAAGATATAGAAGATACGTAGAGATAAACGCATCAAAATGATAGTATCAATGAATGGGTAAACACTAGAATTATTTATTAAAGATTCCATAGTAGAAAGAGACTCTGTCTCACTAACATTCTTCATTACAACTAGAGTCAGGATAAGACCATTGGATTTCAATACGTTCAAACATTTTGCTTCCCTTGATTTGAGTTCCTTGTGGTCCATCCACTTCTTCCCAACTAATCGAAGCCTTTGTTTCACCATTCATTTGCTCTTCAAAGTATGTATTTATCCAAAAGTAACACCATCCTCTGAATCCAACTTTCAAGTCTTGGAATCTGTTAAGTTTGATAGGTGATGATGGATAAATCTCCACATTTCTTTCTACTTTGGTTGAGCTATCTTCATTGGTTATGTATGCCAAGTCCACTATAACATTACCATTGTTATCAGTAGGTTCTCCATAGTAAGTTTGGATAGTGAAGTCAAACTTCATAGCATCAAAACTCTTTGGACCGATGATTCGAATACTTGTCAATAAGATCTCTTCAGGGTATAAAGTATGAGCTTTATGAATAATATTCTCTTTCAAAAGAGATGAAGCGTTTAAAAAGTATCCCCAATACTTCAAATACTGTAACTGACATTGAATCGATATACCTTTACCACTATAACTCTGCATTCTCTTTAGTGTGAACAATTCAAGTGTTTGGTCCAAATCAAACGCTCCTTCTTCAATAAAAGAAGAATACATAAGATATGCACAGATAAGTGTACCTGTTCTTCCTTTACCTGCATTACAATGAATCACCGCTAGATTAGAATCCGATTCATTTAGAAAACAGTACAATTCTTTGACCATTCCAAGTAACAACTTAAATGGTGGCGGCTGATGATCTGGATATTGACGACAAATAACCCTACCTTCAAATAACTTCTTATTGTAAGTTCCTTCGTTATCTGGCTTCAAGTTCCATACTCTCCAATCATCGTACTTGCCCTGTTCCTTTCCATTTTGCAACCACTTTAGTAGTTCTGCAGCCGACTGCTTGTAAAAGGTCTTGATAGAATTCAGCGGACCAGAACAAGCAACAACCTGAGGCGAAATAAACGATAGATCATAGTTCTTTTTCAAGATCAGATCATAATGGGATACTTTGGGAGATGAGGTTACAAGTCTTGCAAACGATATCATTATGAAGACGAGAATGGTTGCAAAAAAAATTGAATTTGCGACAATCCAAAAAGTTCATAAGTGTTGGAGTTAGAGGTTTAGAAGGTGTTAAATTCATAAGATTCACTCATTTCAATAGCACACTTAACTTACAATCAACTTCACTTTCATATTTATAATCACTCTCTATTCTCGTTACAAATCACTAATTTCCAATCTCTAATAAGAGCTCTTGAAGTCACCATCTACTTCACTCACCTCAAATATGCCAACCAATCACACCCTTTATCATTCTCCCTCCCACTACTCGAGCATTCACTCTCTACAATCAAAATAAAGAACAGTTAAAGTATATACAATCACACCTAATACCAAAGAGCTATACTTAATCTCAAAGAAAATCACTCCGGTAAAAGCACTGATAAGAAATCCTCCTTCTGAGAGAAATATGCCCATGACAACCTACTCTTCAATACAAAAAGCGACATCATGGTTTATGTGATTTTTTTTTTGGTATTCAGTTTGTACAATTATGGAATGATACCGTTACGTTGCATAACCTCAGCTATCTTCTGGCTCAAGTGAGGGTCGCTTCTGATTCTCTGTTGCATTTTGGTGGCTTCTGCGAAAGAGGTAGCTTGTACCTTTTCGTCAAAAGTTCTGGCCAAGTCAGATGCTTCTTCAAACAATGTGATGGCTTCGTCCACCTTCTCCAATTGCAATTTGATTTGGGCCAATGTGAGTCTGGCTGGTTCCGACTTGGAATCCAAGGCACATGCTTGTACCAACAACTCTTCAGCTTCGTCAATCTTGTCCAAAGACTCTCTAGAAATCAATGAGGCCTTGTTCACTATTGGAATGGCTCCTACAGAGAAGGTAGGCAACTTTTCTTGCAATCTGGCAGAGATGTCAAATTGTTTCAAGGCACCTGCAATGTCGCTCTTGTCAGCCAAGATCTCACCGTAGTAGTTTGGAACTTCAGCGTAGGTTGGGAACTTCAATCTGGCTTCGTTGAATCTTTCTGAACTCTGGTCAAACAATCCCTTCTTGTATGAGATGCATGCCAATTGGATGTATGCGTATACGTTTTCAGGGTTGTATTCCTTTGCCTTGGCAAAGCATTCTTCAGCGAGTTCTAAAGAACCGGTCAAGTAGTGCAATTGACCCAAGTGGTAGTAGGTGTCTGGCCATGTTGGGTCCATTTCCTTGGCGGTGTTGAAGTCGTTGATTGAGTCATCAAACAGGTGGTTGTCTGCGTTGATCAATGCTCTGAAAATGTACGAGTTAGGTCTTGGTTTCAAGGCAATGGCCTTTTTGATAGCTTCCGAGGCTTCTTGTTGTTCATTCTTCAAGAAGAGGAATCCAGCAAAGTATTCCAAGGCAATTGCGGCAGTGGTAGCGAATTCAGAGCTACTGGTAAGGTTGTCAACATCAAAGGTTTGAACGGCTTGGTTCAAAAGAGAGTCGGCTTCGTCGTATCCTTCTTCGGTTTGCTTGCCAAGAGATTGCAAGGCAAGGTACAATAATTTGTTTCCGCCGGTCAGGTTTTCGTCGATTCCTTCAGGGTTAGGGTCCAATAAGAAGGCACCAAAGAATGAGTTAATAGTTCCAGCAGATGGTAATCTTGCTTGTTTTGGTTTAGCCTCGACAATCTTGATGGAATGTTTCTTCAAGACTCTTTCCAATACTTGTTCGACCGATTTGTTGCTGAAGCCTCCGTAGATGGTCAATGCGGTCAAGTCAAACATAGCATCTTCGTAGTTTTCGAGGATTTCATAAGAGGTGGCACGACGCAATACACATTTAGTGTAGTCTGGTTTCAATTTGATGGCTTCAGTTGTGTCCTTGATAACATTTTCGTGATCGTTCAAGGCAGCGTAACATGCCGATCTGTTTGAGTAGAAAATAGGGTCCTTCTTCAATTTCAATGCGGCAGAGTAGAATTCAATTGCATCTTTATGGTTCTTGTTCTTGAATACAGTGTTTCCATCTTCCTTTAAAGCCATCGACCATTCTTCCTTTTGTACTTTACTCAATGATGCAATCAATTCATCACTGATGTCTGGTAATCCTGCATCAGTTACTGGATAAATTGGGACTTGCTTAGTCTTGTCTGCCCCACTCTTCTCGACACCTTTATCATTAGAATCAGCATCACCATCAGCATCGCCAGACTTAGCCTTGGTTCTCTTCTTACTTCTCTTCTTCTTCTTGGAACTAGCCTCGCCAGTACCTGTAGAAGTTTCATCGTCGACTGAATCAGTACTAGACAGACCTGATCCAGGAGCATTACTATAAAGATAATATGCTACACCGACAGCAGAAACTCCCGCCACCGCTGCAACAGCAATCGCAACCGTCCTGTTCCTCGCCAAAAAGCCGTTGGTTCTATCAATACCTGACATTGTGGTGAGAGAAATATGTACTTGATAGGATTTTGTTTGCCTTCAAATTTTCGTTTTTCGGTGATTTTTCCCGCTTCAATTTTACTGGTTAATCGACACTAAGAGAGGACCTTTACCGGTTGGACATATGGGTGGCTGTATGGGGTGGTGAGAGTTGTTTGGAGCGGTAAAATTTATGGTTATGTTTTACGTTTGTTATTGGGTTTATCTAGAGGGATTTAGACTGTGAATATTACGTGTTTATTGATGTTAATCTTTGACATGTCTTGTATTGATGATGCCCTAATTGAAATTTTCAATTGCTGTCGTCGCTGCTGAAATTTTACTGAGCCCTTTGATTTTGATTGTTAGTGATTTGTGTTAGGGAGAGTAAAGTTGAGAATAGCGTGGATTGTTTTTAATGATTTGATGATGGGATGTTGATGATTGTGTAGAGAGAAGGGAGAAGAATGTAATGGAATGGTTCAGATTGTAATTAATTGTATAGATCTTAAAGTATCTTGGATGTTCTGTTGGATATTCTGTCATTTGGAGAGCATGTAAAAATTGATTTGTGGAGTGATTTGAACGTTGAACATTAAGTGACATGAACGTTGAATTTGTACGTTGATGTAATTGAGTGTTGATGATTGTGTAGAGAGAACAGTGAAGAATATGATGGAATGATTATGTTAAAATTAATAGTATAGATCTTGAGGTATCTTGGGTGTTATGTTGGATTGCCTTTCATTTTGTGAGTCTGTAAAAATTGATTTGTGGAGTCATTTGAACGTTGAACGGATGATGAAGATGAAGATATGAAGGAAAGAGAGTGGTTTAACCACAAAATCCCTAATCTAATTCTACATTCAATACAATTATCAATTATAAATTACCAATTATCATTTTATATTAATTATCACTTTGTTAAGTATGTTGATTACTATTAATAGCATCGTCATACGAAGGCAAATTCACAGGTTCACTCCCAGCTCCAGAGCTTCCAGTCTGTTCATTCTCTTCCAAACTTACCTTTTCTTTAGGATACTCTTCTTTCAAATCATAGGCGTCTGGTGGAGGTGGAGGTCTTTCTCCAACTTCTTTTGTTACGATTCCACTCAATACTCTGGTATTCTTAACAACCAATTCAGTTGTCCGAACATCTTCTGCGTTTGTTGTTTTTCCTCCGACAACAGGAACTGATGATAACTGTACAGTCACTCTAACATTATACAGTCTAGCCGAGTTGCATGTTCTAAACGTTGGGGGAACATCAGTAGGAATAACACAATTCTCGAAAATAGAAGTTGGAATCTCGAGTTCGTACATGGCATCGCCCGATGAATTAGCGTTTCCTCTTCTCTTACAGTCTTTCAAATCCACCTTCATGTTTGCAAATGAATTATTGCACAACTGTATCTTCTCAATTTGTTCTGAAGTTTCTTTATATGATTCCCCACCCTGTTCCACCTTTACTGATGCTGAGGTCACACAGTCAAGGTCCAATCTTAGGTTCTGTAAAAATATCACTCCCAATCCATTACTATCTTGTGGTTTTCCATACTCTTCAAGTGTGTAATATCTTGGATCAATTTTCGATACAATGTAAAGTTGGACTCCTGCTTTGTTAGATGGGGTCAATTCGTAGGGAAGTCTGTATCTCAATTCCATACCGAATGTCACGTCTCTTTTCTGAATATCATAGCTAACATTGTTCCGTTGTAATGACGTTGATGGTTGTACACTCTGATATTTTGCTGCATCCAATATTTTCAGTAAGAATCCCTTCTTTTGAGTTGTCAGGCGGTCTTTGTCTGGTGCTCCAAAGTTATCAGGTTCTTTGTTGGCAAATGTCAATTGGTTTCTTACAAACGCCAATCCCTTGGGTTTAAGATCAGTGATTGGGTCATGAATGTCCAATGGCACAAATGAAAATGGGTCAAATGTACGCAAGTTCGATTTAAGGAATGATGGTCTTTGAGCTGTAGCCTTGACAAAGTATTCAACAGTCGCAAAATTTTTCAATGCAAATGTAGGAGGAAGTTGTGTTGAACTATGGTATGCACTATCTTCAAAAGCTTGGTTCGAAATACCAGATCCTTCACCACCATTTCTGCTTTCACCACCATTTCTGTTTTTCAGAGATCTTGTATTGAAATTGCCATTGTTGATAATCACATCAAAGGAATTCATATGGAACAGAACCTTGTTTGTGATTCCCAGAAGTTTCACACATGAACTATTCAATGGGATTGTGAACTCAAACGGATACGAATAATCCCCAGAACTCAAGGTAAAGTCCTTGGCTTTAGACACTTTACGGATATTCTCTGGGGGGAAAACAACCATTGTTTCGTACAAAATCTTATGAGCATCTAAGAATACCTTATTCTCAACTTTCCTCTTCCTCTGTATTGGTACATTCAACTGACTCCTTGATACACCTTCTAACTTTACATTAATATTAGACAATGTAATAGTATCAGTAACTGATAAATGCACATGGCCCCTAACTTTATCGAAATTGGTGAACGTCCCATGATTAGCTGAACGGTCGATCTCAACCTTGATATCAACACCCATAACGTGTAATTATCTTTTATTTCAATCTCTCCAAAGAAACAAGAGCATCGCCCGGTTTTAAATCAAGACGGACGGGGTCCTCTTCTTCAGCCTCTATTTGGCGCGGCTCAGTTATCCCCAATTGAGCCATTTATCCCGCTTATGTAATACCAAGAAATCCTATTTAAGGCGCTTACGTAATGATTGCGCTTACATAATACGTCAATTTAGGGAACGTCTCCCAAAATCATAACCATATATCACCTGACCAATCTACGCCACCGTAAAAACATTTAAAACCTGCACACAATTTCCACTTGGGAATGTCAACCCTTGGAACCAGCACCAACTTGGCAAAATGTTTCGCTCTCTTATTTCTCAGCAATTGAAAACCCCTCGAGTGCTTAGCAACACAACTAGAAACGTCCGCAATATAATGTCTGCTCCAACAACTACTCAGATTACCACCTTGCAACAAGGTGATGGAAAGTCTTACCCAAAGGCTGGTGACTTGGTTACCATTCACTACACTGGTACTTTAGAAAATGGAAAGAAGTTTGACTCTTCTCATGACAGAAACAAGCCATTCCAATGTACCATTGGTGTTGGTCAAGTTATTAAGGGTTGGGACATTGGTGTTCCTAAATTGAGTATTGGTGAGAAGGCTAAGTTGACTATTCCAGGTCATGAAGCTTACGGTCCAAATGGTATTCCAAACTTGATTCCTGGTAATGCTACTTTGATTTTCGATGTTGAATTGCTCAGAATTAACTAAATAGCTAGACCTGCTGATCTGCTGGTATATGTAAAACATTCAATTGATTATAGTATTGGATTTATCGTTGGGTGTAGTTATCCACACTTGAGAGTGAGAGAAGATTGAAGTTTGTTTCATCTATGTAGGAGCTCTTAAAGTTGCTCTTGTGGGTGGTTGTTTTATCATGAGATGAAGTTATGAATGTATTGGTCAAGAGCTAGGACATTGAGGAGGAGTATATGATGCGGCATTGATGATGATGATAAGTTGTTTGCGGTGATGAATTTAAGATTAAGGGTGAAATATATTATAACCATACCCATACAAATGACACCGGAAACTTGTAGTACAACCTACTATACTTAGAAATTAGAGATGCAATTGGATAACCTCCATTACCAACTTTGATCACCATAAGAAAGCAATCGAAAGTTTCGAGAGGAAAGCAATCGAATGAATATGTGGATACCCAATTGCATATGCCTCAAATGACATCATAATCATACTTTTGCAATCAATTGATTCAGGTTCTTTACAATCGCCCTACAATAGTGTCAACAAGTATTGAAAAATATGACACTCTCATTATCATTAACTAATTGAACTGATTTTATTAAATATACTGTCCATTCTAAATTATGCTCATCACTGTCCTCTTACTCTTCTCCAAACCACTTCGAGTCCAAATATAATTGATGGTCTTGCAAAATCAACCCATCACTTACCGATAATGTAGGTAATCCAACCTTATACTGAACATCAAACACCTTGAAAATTGGCATTTCTATCAATCCCTCTTTCTTAGTACTTTCAACATGGAAATCCATTTGATGCCTACTAAATGGAAGCACTGGAAAAACAGGCTGCTTTTCAGGCACAAGGTTCCGTTCGTCCAACAACCTCCAAGCATCTCCTACTACTATTTCTGTAGTAAAAGAAAAGATTCTTGGTGTTGGGTTTTCTAAGATATACTCCAATTTAATAGTACCACTCTCATCCTTATGCACGTCCAACAAAACTCTTGGGTCT
The DNA here is from genome assembly GCA_030568835.1 of Kodamaea hsintzibuensis (nom. inval.). Taxonomy (NCBI): domain Eukaryota; kingdom Fungi; phylum Ascomycota; class Pichiomycetes; order Serinales; family Debaryomycetaceae; genus Kodamaea; species Kodamaea hsintzibuensis (nom. inval.). Next base: position 43,477 of record JAJMJA010000047.1, read on the forward strand.
GATAACGGAAGTGAGATTTCCCAGTACGTATTATTATATTCATTCACAACACTCTGACCATGTCTCTTCCACTTGGCTTTGAAATTGGCCACAACAACAACGTTCCTATGAGTGTATCCATTCTTGCTTCTTGTGAAAAACATCTGACTTGTCAGACTATTCGAATCCTGCTCGATTGGGCTGAGAAGAAGCTCTGTATTTTTGGAACTCAATGTTAATTCAGACTCTAACAATTCAATTCCTTCGATCAATCCCTTGATCTTCACATCTGCTCTCCATACTCTAGTTACAATCGGCATGCTAGTTTCGTTTTCTCCAACGAAAAAGGTCGATGGCATGTCATTAGTCTCTTCTCTAATCCGTGGGGTTATTAAACAGCTACTTTGAAATGCAAACTTGACCAACTTCATACTTAAACTGCTCAATTCGTACACCATTTCTGTTTCATCCGATTCTTCTTCTGCGTGGCACTGGAAATCAAATAATATACTGCTTGCTTTTACTTGTTTTTTGTTAGGACTGTGCACGTAAACGTTCAAGGTATGCTTCGATTCCTTGGCTTCCTCTGCTAGATCAAGTGATTCATCATCCTTTAAGTTATCCCAGTTGAATTGAGTAAGGATGTCCAGTTCATCTTCCTTGTCGCCATCTTCACGTAGAATTTTCAATTTAATTGACAATTTCAACTTCTTGTAAGTTATCTTTGGGTTCCTTTCTAACTTTACTGTTATAGGTACAGTCAACTTTTCCCCAATTATAATGAAATTGTCTTGTTGGTCAATGTCCAATTCCACTTTTGGTGGTAATGGTGTCACTTTTAATTGATAATTGGATTCGATCCTAATTTGCTTGGAGTTCTTGTCCTCGTAGTGAACGGTTCCATAGTAACTTTTAGACCGGTTATCGGTTTTTACTTGACTCAGCAAGACTTCAAAGTCTCCGAGAACTAATTTGGATAGTATCTTGACAGACTGTATTTCATATTGGCTGGATTTGGCAAACTGGTGGTTTAATTTGATGACTTTGGATGTACTGATGTTCAAATTACACTTCAGGTTAGTGACATCATTGACAAAGGAGTTCTTTAAACTCTCGTCGTCTTCAACTGTAATCACTGTAGTTGCTTTATTAGCATCAACCAAAGTAATCTCGACTTCTTTGGCAACCACTTTCACATCGACTGCTGGGAAAATCTTCTGAACTGCTGCGATATTAATTCTGTTAGTCAATTGAACTTGAATCAAGCATTCATCAAAGACATGTGTTTCCTCACCTAAAGGATTGGCCAATAAAACATCAATATCCAAAAACGGTATGGCATTTTCATTCAATGAAAGACTCTCCAAATTGCTTGTGATGGCTTTCAAGTCTACTTCTATTGGTGTGGTAGATTTGAGAACTGATAACTGAAGTACAATTTCAAGTTGCTTCTCATAATTGTTTAACTTTTCATAACATCCCAATAACTTTTGTAATACCAAAGTATGAATTTGTTTCCACTTTGAATCCGTAAACCCTGTAAGGCACTTTTCGTAGTTTTCTACTGCCTTTTTTAATGATCCTTCATCTGAATCCAACTCCAGGTATTCATCAGCAATCATCCAATTAAGATACAGCAAGTGAGAATGCAATTCTTCTTCATTTTTGGCTTCCAATTGGATTATTGAGAAGGTTTCAACAGCTTTTTCTAAGAGTGATATTGAATGTAACTTCAAGTTTTTGGCATCAGAATATTTAAACAAGTAGCCATGATTTTCTCCGTCAACAATACACTTTTTCAAGTGTTCCAGTGCTCTCAAGTATGTGAAAGATGAATTGTTAGGAACGTTGACTAAAAATGAGTCTGTCAATTGAATTCCTCCGTAGAATCCAAGATTTTTATGTGGATCATTTCTAGTCTTTAAGGGAGGTACAATTTTCTCGTTTGGTAATGCTAATTCCATTAATTGCGCCATCCATTCGTACTGGACTGATATCCAATTGTTTTTAGTAGTTTGATCTTCCGTACTAATGCTTAATACATTTTCAAGGTGTGCACGATGCTTTCTCAATGCTGTTAATGACAGGTCTAATGAAAAATGGCCCCTAACAATGTGGAATCCAAGCACATCTATCAATTGACGACATTGTACGTACAATTTTTGGTCATGAGTCGACAACTCACTCGTTTCTCCATGGAATATTTCTGCTGTTATGTCAATCATGTTCTGGTATGCCAATTCCAAGAGTCTAATGCTACTTTCCATGTTGTGTGGGTCGATAAACTGATGCATTATACCTTGTTTGATGACATTTCGTGTTTCCAAAAACCTAGGCACAAGCTCAACCTTGGTGTCAAGGTCTTCTGGAATTGAAGGAAACGTATAATACTTTTTATGGCGGTGTTTAATTCTGAATTCAATCCCCGTATAGAAATCGCTTGCCATGTACTTTAAGTTAGAGAGCAAGGTTGTTACCACCAATTCTGCGTCTCTTTTAGTGTTTGCGCTGGTAGGCAAATAGAGTAATCCTGTCATCTTAGGCAAACTTGTTAAGTTGCGTAATCGGTTTATTCTCTCTTCATTTTCTTCTCCAGTTGTTTCCTCTAATGATACTATTATCACCACCAACTTTATATTCAAAGTTTCATACTTTAACTTTAAAGTGTTGATTTCACTAGCCAATTTGTCATCTGTGTCCTTATCCAGACTCAATTCAAATACATGGACAATCACAAATGGTATTTCATTGATATACTTGTTAAACCATTTGGCACTTAAAATACCATTAGGATACAAGTCCGATTTAGGACTAAAAGGTGATAACTGAACACTCAGATCTTTCTCAGCATACTTGTCTAAGAATTCAAGCAGGTCAAAGTTAATCAAATACCTGAAATTCAGCATTCGATTCTTTAATATACTGGTGTCCCATACCTTGCCATTGATATCAAATTGAAGAAAGTATTCAGTTAAACTTTTTACAGCATCTGTTTCCTTCAACCCTTGAGGTACTTGGACCTTAACCAAAGGTGCCAATTGCTGGAATAACTCAGGTTCATAGTTATTCATCTTGCTAGTGATAGTGTGTCCTTATAAGGAGAAATTTGATATCAATTTAGTGTCGTTTCTTGTGTCGTTTTTAAAGTTTCTATGTCGCATTTATGTCTTTTATAGATCATTTTCAGTGTCTTTTTATATTAATATTTAATTAGTCACAACTTCTTTATCATGTCTGATCCTATTAATGCTAATCCAACGATCATAGATGTTTCTCAGTTGCCAACGAGGTTAACGGGTGATTCTCACATTAAGGATAAATCTAGTGAGCTTACACAGTCACTTTTGGCACTCTCAGTATTGAGAAGAGCTCATGATTTACCTGCTGAATCACCTGAGTTGGATACTGATGTTTCAGAAACAGATGGTTCAGAGTCTGATGAGTATGACGAAGAGGATGAAATAGATTCACAAGAGATCTTTGATCTTATATCAACCATCTCCGACCCAGAACATCCTTTAACTTTGGCCCAGTTGGCTGTAGTGAATTTGTCAGATATCACAGTTACTACTGGAAAAGATAAAAGTAAAGACTTATCTGAGGTCTTAATCAAAATCACTCCTACCATTACACATTGTTCCTTAGCTACCTTGATTGGTTTGGGAATACGAGTACGCTTGGAGAGATCATTACCATCAAGATTCAGAATCAGAATATTCATCAAAGAAGGAACTCACCAATCGGAGAACCAAGTTAATAAACAGTTAAATGATAAGGAAAGAGTAGCTGCTGCATGTGAAAATGACCAGTTATTAAGTGTTATTCTGCAGATGTTGAGTTCTTGTAAGTAAGTCAACACTAAATAGCACTTCTTTCACCTCATCATCACTATCAAGGTAATATAAGGCAATAAATAAATCTAAAACATAACTCGATGTAAGAAGATTCTGTAATACAATCAGACAGCTCCGTAAAGCTCTTAGAAGGTACCAAGTAACGATCATAAGCTCTAACTTTCTAACACCCTAACACTCTAATGTATATAAAATTATTATGTATTACTTCTTGACAATTACATCTAACATGAGTTTAAACTCCTATACAAATACCGATCACACAGCATGGTAAATCATGCAATCAGTCTGCATTAATATAACATGGACTCTATTATAGTTCATCATCTCCGCTTAAAGACTAGATCCTTGTTTATCCTCGTCTATTTCCTCCTCATATTTATCATCTTCATTTATTAGGCAGTTAGATCATAGTCTATAGAGAACAAATGGTAAAACTGTGTACAGCAACTCGCTGCTCGTTTCTAGATATGAGTTGAGAGATTAAACGAGGCACTCTTTTTCAATTAATATCATCTCTATCCTCTATTCTTCCTGTATTCCTGACCACTTCTATTTCCTCATCCATCCTAATACTTATTAAACAAATCAAATGCCTTCAATTGTGCATAGTCCACAACCATCAGGAAAACATCGATTATAACAAATTTCAATATCTTCTTTTTCAAGAATTCAAGGAACTTCACGAACTTCGCGTTGAGTGCTATTGAGTCTTCTCTATTCCTGTTTTGGAGTGAGAAATTTATAATCTTGTCTGTGGTTGTCAGGAGTTTAGCCAATTGTACATAGTATTCGTACTTGATCTTTCTATTGTCTGCTTTTTGTTGTTGTGAGAGAATTGGGATCAGTGCGATAGGTGCAGCAAGTCCATTCGAAGTCGGTGTTGAGCTCATAGATGAGGCCGAGCTTGAGGGTGCAAAAAACTTGATTTCGTTCGCGTCAGTGGAAAGGTAACTTGCGTTCGATCTCCTTCGTGACGAGTTCGAGGACGTCGTGTTGGTGGTTGCAATACTGTTTCTGTTACTGTAGTTAGACGACAGGAGCGATAAGTTGGAGGTGAACGAACTTGCGCTTTCGCGGTGTCTTTTGATTTTGTTATAAATTCTTGTTTTGGTGAGAAGAGAATTGAGCTGTTTCTTATTTTCGTCATCATTCATAAAGGTTCCGTTTCCTGTAGGCGAGGTCATGGCGGGGTATTGGTTGGTATTAGTAGATGTGATGCTCAAGTCCTCGTTGTTGGAGTTGTTGCTGGATTGGCTGTTTGTAACCAGGCCTATCAACGCCAGAAACCTTTTTCTGTGTGCCATTCCCGAGATTCTTTTAGACGAAAACAGTGAGTGGTGTGCATTTCCATTACTTCCATTACTTGTGTTGGCTGTTTGGTTGTGGTTGTTGTTGTTACTGCCGTTGCTTCCGTTGCTTCCATTACTTCCTGCTTTCCCACTATTGTTACTTGAGTTGAATGTCTTTTGCGAGTGTGTAGACAGTTGGTTTGAGGAGGTGCGTGCAATCAGTTTCGCGTCTTCGTATTCGTCTGATTCGGTGATGTTGTCAATGTTGTTGCTGCTGTTGTTGTTGTGGTTGTTGTTGTGGTTGCTACTGGTTTCGTCCTCATTGTCTTCTTCCTTTAAAGCAAAGTCAAGTGTACTGAAAGAACTTGTACTCATGCTAGACAGGTAAGTGGCAATTACAGAACTTCTGTTGGGTACGTCATACACTTTGTATGCTGCGAGTAATTTTTCGTAGTAGGTAAGGGTTGTTTCATTGATACCAGCCAGTTCGTTCGAAGTTAATTCGGCATCAACAATGTTGTTGATTTCTTGAAGGATGTTTGTTTTGATTTTGACGTGCTTGATTTGTACATTATCTGCCATCCACATATCGCTTGGGATTGCAATGTTGGGGAGGATTTCGTTGACGTCATCTTTAGGTGTTGGTGGGATGTTCATCACACTCTCATCATAAGTACCATCTTCATTAGGAACCAAGACACTAGGGTCTCTAACATTCAATACTCTGGTTAAGAATTTGGAAATGTAGTTATAACTTGCAGGGTCTATAGGGATGGCGAGGGAGAGTCTTTGGAAGGATGAGAAAAGCGCATCAGCATGGCTTGAGGATAAGGATCCACTGAAGTCACTGAGATCAGCTACTTTCCCTCCACGATCAGATACTTTGCGTTCAGACACTTTGCGTGATGGGACTTCCTGCGTCGTTCTTTCTGCGTTGGGTCTGGCAGCAGAGTTTTGTCTAATCTCTGATGGTTTTCTTCCTATCGGTTCTTTCATTTGAGGTGATATTCTTGTATTCATAGAACTTCCACTACCAACAGAAGAGTTAGAAATATCTCTAATTGGTGTGGTGGTTTTTGTTGAAATGTTATCTCTTTTTGAAGTTTCTCTTAAAAGTGACTCTCTTCTAGGTGGGTCTCTTGCAGGAATCTGTCTTCCCGGTAACGAAGGTACTGAAGCTTGTGGTGTAGGAAGAGGGGTGTGTTGTTGAGCTACCTTTTTCTCTCTCTCCTTATCTCTCAGTCTCTCCTTCTCCTTCTCTTTCTCTCTCTCCCTCTCCCTCAAATCTTCAACAACTTCCTCCCTTACATCAACATTGAAACCCGCCTCATAATCAACAGCCCCAGACTGGGAAGAACTTGAACCATAATAAGGGACCTGCGAACGAAACTCGTCCTTGGACCGCTGCGCACGTATCTGCTGCTGCTCAATAGCATCTAACATCTCACTGCTCTTGTTATTCAACTATGCTTTCCAATATTTGTACTGCAATCTCAAAACAAACAGGTACGCAACTAAAAAAGTATCGTGTAAAAAAAAAATTGTCTAAGCGAACTTTAAATTTAGGGAGACGTGTTCTTGACGGGGTCTTTATCCGTTTTGACGATGCTCGTAGATTGGTTAAATACGAAGGGTGGTTAATACGATAATTCTCTTTGGGGCTCGGCAAATCTCTATCAGCTTCAGTGCATCTGCTCGTGTAAGCCGTGAGGTGAGTTCCTTCAACCTTACAGGTATTGTGTGATTGGGTGGTTTAACGGTGAGCGCCGTTTATTTTCCATGTGAAGGTTTCGAGTTTGGGCGTGTTTTTGTCACGTCTTGTGTGTAGTTTCTTAAAGGGTGTTTGTTTGTTGTAGGTGGCTTGTGGATATGGTGGGGAAGAATTATAATGAACTACTGACAACACTACAACCTATATATATGACTTACTAAAAATGTATAAGCTTTTTACTAGAGTTACACTATGGTGAAAACTGATAGACTTATGGAATAAAGGAAAAGCTGTCTCAATGATAATTGTGAGATTTGAAAGGAATGGATTGTCCATGAATATGAGCCTTTACATGGCACCTTTGTTCTCTGCCCTGTAACAGAAATGGTTGTATTGATCCTAGATTACACAATAACGGCTTCTAGATGTTTCATTGTGCTGAAGAATTCAGCATATGATGACTATTAGTTCTTGTTGAGATGGTGACTTTATTCAAAGGGGTGTTTAAACCGGGTTCGTTATAATAAGGGATCAATATTCTTTGATAAATTTGTCAGTTGCTAGTGTTTAAATGACAACTTTTCACTCGCTTATTGTAGTATATATTGTGAGGTATAATGTCTGAGTAATTGTAATATATATTGTAGTATATAATGTAATGTATAGGTAGAGGAAATGTTAGATAGATGCATATATCTGTGAGGTTGAATATAGGATATATGTAAGAAATAGATACGCCATGCATAAGACATATGTCCTATATAAGATATGTCCTTTATGAGATATGTCCTACATAAGGTATGTCTACATAAGGTATGTCCTACATAAGGTATGTCCTACATAAGGTATGTCCTACATAAGGTATGTCCTACATAAGGTATGTCCTACATAAGGTATGTCCTACATAAGGTATGTCCTACATAATACGTCAAGTTAATATGAATACGTTACAATTAGGACAAATATAACTTACAATATAAGACATAATGAAATAGTGAAATAATATAACGATACTGCTTAAAGTTGTTGGTTATTGATTTAGTATTGACAACCTATTCATCATGTATATTAACATCCTCATAATATGTACTAATATTAAATTATTATGTATTGACAATCCTTTAATATGCATTAATACTCCTGAACAACACTCAACCATTAAAAGCCTCATATTATTAGCCATATTAATCGTACATTGACATTCATTGATATACATACTCTATTACACGAACAATAGCTCATTGAATATTTGATCTTCACAATACTACTAATGTGATTCATTCTTCTAATGTTTTGGAATGTTAATCTCTATACAATTACTCAAACATCTTCTCCTAAACTGATACTCACAATGTCTTATCATTCTCTTTCAATCATACCCGTTTCCTATTATTTGGTCATCTTTAGTAACTCAACCATAATATACTGAATAGCCTTCATCAATCCCTCTCAGTTATCCGTTTAATTGTTAGTCATTATTTAGTAACTAACAACAAGTACTTTCTAGGTTCGATTCACACACTCACTCTCTACCTTCTTCAATCTAAATTCTCTACAACCCGTTTAACTTCCAGTCTCCACCTACAAATATCAATAAATTAATCACCGGAAACTCAATCAAAATTCACGTCGCTAAAAAATTTGCAGCCATTGTACAACTCCAATACCAAGCAATCCACCAAGACAAAAGAGCCAGCCAAGAATGAAACTCTTAAGATGTTGTAATGTATATAATCAATCTACTTAATGCTAGCTCGGAATGATACATATTAACATTAATATACAAACCAGCCCCAGAAATTAATACTCCACAATTATTATTGCTATGCTAAAATTTCAATCAAACAAATTTCTATGAATAACCTCATAAAATAGATCCAATCCCCAAACTCTTCTTCTTTATAAAAGCCAACTTCAAATCTTCATCATCACCCTAAAATACATTCTCTAGCCAATATCAGATAGATTAACTATAAAGCAGAAACCAAAGTGGTTCAATTATTTACATTGCAAGGCCACACAAAATGACACTCAACTCTTTACCCCCAACTAAGAATAAACCTACAGTACAACCCATGATATATAATTAGAAGCAACTTTGAAAGAATAAGCCCCACTTAAAGGAGAAGAAACCTCCACCCTAAACCTCACAAAATTCCACCCCCAATCTCAGCAGTAGTGACACTGTGAAAATCCCGTTCTTCATCCGAAAAGTTTCATAACAAACGTTTTCACTCGTAAAATTTGAAGTCATTTAACTCATCCGGCTAATAGGGAATGGCCTCGATCTATGGATTAAACACATACAAGATACAAAACAGTTGCTCACAATGGCATACACAACACCTCAACTAGTCACTACTCTTATTGCGTGCATCAACTTGAGTGCTTCCATCTTGATTTACGCAAAGGAAAGAGCTAATGGTACGACAATAGCTACTGGTAAAAACTACAAAGCTTTCCAATCTTGCATAGCTATGACCATATTGTTTGGTCTTATTTCGTTGATTTTATTGATTCTTAATACGTAATCTATGGTTTTAGAGCTTGTCATGAATGGTCTTCTCTTCTTTCAAATGACATGGTCATTGATACTGAATTATAACTGATATTTTCATTCAGCTTGGAGACATTCTAAGGAAATGACACTTTGGCTAAACAAATCACTACCCAAGAGTATGCATCATAATAGTATATCGAAATGTATATGGCATTTACTTTAATACGATATTCATTCAAACATTAAGATGGAACCTTCAACATTTAGAGAGTGATGACCTTTAAAATCATATGGTAACTTTGTTTTAATGTAGTTGCTTATACATTTAAATACGCTTGATAGTTAAATGACATCTTTCAATGTTGAACATGCTCGTAAGAGTTCTAAAGGTCTTGGTCTCAGACTTCGAGCCTCCCTTCTTTCATTCCATAGTATACCTCATCTCGTCGTCTCGACACTTACTTCTCTTGACACTCTATTTTACATCACCTCATACTATTTAGCTCACTCTATTTTAACTCTCCCCGCTCAACTTTTACTTTACTCACTACATTTAAGTACTCCTCTTTTACTACTTCAACTCCACATCACTCTCTTTATGCATCTACGTTTCATCTCATCTACTCGTCAAATTTTATTATACATCTTCAGTGAGTTATAAGAAGACACTTCAGTCTTCTTGAATTTTCTGTCAACTCTAGCTGAGTGTGTTTTGTTCCATCCATCGTATTCAAATTACCACCCTCGTATATCTAACATCTCATTTAATTCTTCATTTCTTAATCTATAGGTTAAGGAACCGATCTATCTCATCCATATCTGAGAGACCTCCCTTTTTAAACGCATCAAGATCTCCATTAAACACTTCGTTAAGTTCCTTTAATTCTTGTTCTAGTACCCTGTCGATTTCCTTCTGGTCCACTTCTGGATTTATTTCTGGCCCTGTTTCTAAGTTGGCAAACTGGTCGAAATCGTCTATAAAGTATGGCATTGACAGTCCCATTTCAGCATCCAATGGTGGTGGTGGTGGTGACAGCGTAGGCTTCTCTGTGGATGCAGGTATTATTTGAGCAGGAACCAAGGTTACTGCAGTTGGGATTCCCAAGTCAATTGTTTCTGTAAGGAATTCAGGTAAGTTTGGAGTTGCTTCTCTCAGTACATTTTCCAGGACGTTTGCCAGTGCAGTTATCGTGTTGACAACTGGTGTTGCCATGTATTCAATTGGAGAGGCCAAATCTGCGTGATAGTTCTTGATGATCGAATCAACGTCATCAATGTTCAAAGGCCGCACGTCACCCAACTTCTTGATTTTCTCGGCTACATCCTTACACTGTTCGTCTGTCAACTGGAGATTGAGTTGGTCCACACGGGATTTGATAGCACTCCATCCTGTCAATCTGTTGGTAAAGTGGATATACCTCGTAAGTCCAAAGTCGGAGGGTTTCAATATTTCGTACGTTGCTGGTTGTGCCAATATGGCTCTTGCGTGTGGTCCAGCTTTATGTGTGAAGGCACAGAATCCTGTCACTGGGTTGTTGAATGGGATATTCACTTGTACTGCTTCTGCCACCAAGTTCTCCAAGTCTCTCAACTTGTGAAGCTTATATTTACTTAACACGTAGTTACGGTCTGCAGCGATCATTCTCAGGATAAATCCTCCCAACGGGGTTATCCCGTTTCTCTCGCCAATCCCTAATACAGAAACATCTACCATCTTTGCACCAGCCTCCAATGCAGTGTATGCGTTTGCTATAGCACAGCCTGTATCGTTATGGAAATGACATTCCACTTCACAATTAACTACCGACTTCAAAGTACGTACCAACTCGTAGACCTGTCTAGGGTTAGCACAGCCAATGGTATCAGCAATTCCCACTCTATCAACACCAATTTTGTTGATGAGCTTATATATATGGAGCAAATCCACCAAGTCTGATCTAAACGAGTCTTCAGATGAGAATCTCATTTCAATACCTTTGGATTTGATATATTCTATCACTTGTACAACTTCGTCTCCAACTTGAATATTACTTTTAAACTGTGAAGGTTCAATAACAATGTCGAGTCCATCGACACCTGTTTGTACAGCCATTTCTGCGTCAGCCATATTACACGATATATGAGTCAATATCTTGGCCTTAAGTCCAAGTTTACATATTGCTTCACAATCACGTCTCGACTGTTCTGATGCACACGGAGATGTCACTTCTATGTAATCTACCCCAAAATCATCCAATGCTTTAGCAATCTTTAACTTGATCTCTGTATTGAAAAATGCATTGGCAAATTGTTCTCCCTCACGAAGTGTTGATTCGATAATTTGAAACTTGGCAACATTCGATAAAAAGTCCGACGGATTGGGTCCATACGGATTTACCACTACTCTAGGTCGGCTGATCTCTTCACTTATCTTAGTGAACCCTTTTAATGACATACCCTTCAACTTAAACTAATGGGCCCAAAAAAAAAAAAAAAAATACCAAAGGATGAGTCTTAGATGTCACGTGAAATTGATTGTGGATTGGGTGCAAATGGCATTGATTGAATTACTAATTTTGAAAAGGAATAACAGGTTAAAAGTCTAAACAACGAAAGAAGGGGGAGGGTATAGAGTATTTTCAGCACCAACGTCAGCTGTTGGTGGGGTACTAGACGGGTTGTAGCGGAAACCCGAGTAGTTTGAGTGGGACAGAATATCTAAGATTGAAGAGACATGATTATTGTAAGTTTCCAATAAAGATAAGCGAAGTGCGCTTTGCAACTCATATTCTTCTTGAATAGCCACTCTTCTCGCGGCTTCTCTTGGATTAATGAGACTTGGGATCAGTTGGTGAAAAATCGAATCATCTATTTGGGTTACTTTTGTCAAGTCAACTTCTTTTGGTATGTTACATTTGCTCATTTTTCTAATACATTTTTGTAGTTGCTTCTCTGAGCTCACCAAGTTTGTATTTATTCGGAGCACTGGGACGTTGTAGCGAGGATCGAACGATACAAGATCTACAAGCCGATGAAGTTTTTCTCTGTAAGGGGGTACGATTGTAGTATCGATTTCAAGGCTTTGGTAACTTGGAAGATCTGCGTAGATTGTTTGTTCCTCATGGAGATAACGGTGCTGTTGTTGCGATGAGGAATTTTGGGTAATTTCAACTGGTGATGAATTCAACAAACGAGAACGTTGTGGTTCTTCTCGTTCTCGTTCATTAGGTTCATCTGGATTTTGAGTATCGTTTGAGCTAGGACTTGGACTTGAACTTATATTAGGAGTAGCAGTATTAGTAGTAGAACTAGACCCAATAACATTAATATTAGAATAAGGTCTGCTTTGAGAAGTTCGGAAACTCACCAGACTACTACTAATAGAACTAGCAGTAGTAGTAGGAGAAGTTTCTGAATGATTACTCAACTGGTAGATCCCACGATCATTAGGTAAAGTTATTCGAGGTGCCCGTATAGAGTTACTAAAGACCCTCGGTGCACTATAAACTCTGCCTAAACTAAAGTCCCGAACAGTAGTCCGTACTTCCTCCGTAGCAGCTCGCGATATACTCATACCCGATGAAACTTAAACGGAAGTTGCTACACTTTTATATATAATAATAATTTGATTGCACTACAGTTTTTCCACATTTTGGAACTTCTCAATTTGGCATATAAACTTACCTAAAAATCTGTGTGGGGCGTTATAGCTCACAATCCTCCCCCCCCAACAATATGAATCGGTTTTCTCGGGGAATTTACACAAGTACCTCCGTGCCTTGCGCACGTTACGTAGTGGGTCATTTCATTTGGCTTAGTTCAGCTTAATCTTACCCTTCAATTCGTCAATAGTTTTTTGTTGCTTCTCAACCTTTTCTCTCAAAGCCTTTAATTGCTGAGTTTCCTTTTGCTTGATGTAAACATTCTCTTGAGCCTTTTCCTTCTCAGAAAATGAATCGGACTTGTTAATCTCGGTCATGACAACTCTTGATTGACTCAATCCTCTGATGGCAGTTCTCTGTAAGGTTCTGGTGGCAATTTGGGTGTACATATTGGATATGATTATTGGTTATTTTTAATTGGATTTTATCTAACTTAAATACTGGAGGGGACACACCTTTTTTTTTGCCTCTCTTTCAGCCAGTAAGGATTGAGGAAGGAGTGAGCAACTGCCAGCAATAATCGGCCTATTGTTTCTGTGTACACTTCTAATGTACTAAAGGGTTGGAGAGAAAGCTTCTAAAGTTAGTGTGTATATTTCTATGTACAGTATGTGTTGATTGTCAATTTGAGTTGAGAAGTGGAGAATCTGTATTTTGTTTCATACTTTAATGTGGTTATTATGATTATTGTGGTAAGTGGTGTGTGATATATGTGATGATGTCTTAGGTATATTGAGCTTCAATTCTAATAACAATTAGGTTTCTTTCACTTAGTATTTCACTTAATATTTCACTAAAGTTCACTAAATTTCAATTCACTCATATATTCTTTCATCTCCAACATCTTCAACTTCTTACCAATCATAATATCCACCTTATTCTCAGAATCATTCTCAATTCAATTATCTCTCAACTTCAATATTCATCAATCAATTAAATATTATCTGTTCTTGTTATTGTTCTCTTCCCATTTATAAACTCTCCTTCAGTCTACTTTCAATAGATCTGGCTCATTATAAATTCCTTACACCAAGGAACTTCTCATGCTTATGTGTACTAGATAATAATCCACATGCTCTTGCAGTTTTGATTGCATCCGATAATTTCTTCTGGTTTCTTGCATTACATCCAGTAATTGATCTAGGTAAGATCTGTCCAGTGCTTGTTAAAAATCTGGATAACACATCTGGCATGCAGTACAAGTTTCTAGGATCAATACCTGTTCTTTCAAACGGATCGCTGCTTGTGTTTCCTCTACCTTTTCTCTCCATAACCAATCTGGTATTGGAAAAGTCAAAAGGATCATAGTTTTCACGATGTTGGAAACTCCTAGTAAATGTTGGTGAGATCTGTAGTGGTGCTTGCGTTGATTCTGCTAACTTTCTGGTAATACCAACAACATCATAAGTAAGTGAACCCTTTTCTTGTTCGTTGGTGTTCTCGCTACCATTCCCCCATGTGTTGTTAGCCTTCATTTCAGGCGTAGATGGAAGTTCAGAACTTTCTTCTATTGCTGCCAGATACCCTCTGCTTATAACTCCTCCTCTACTCATACTACCTACTCCCATTCTCACTCCCATCCTAACTCTGGTGGCTCTAATCATCATCGTACTGTCAACCTTTGAAAAAATTCATGTAAAAAAATCACTCTTCATTTTGTCTCTACAAAGAATAAAATGGACATTAACGACAAACAACACTCCATCTATTCAACCATATACATCTCCAAATAACAATTTAATTCAATCCAATATTCATACAATCTACATCTCTCTTATATCCCACCTCCCTACATATTCATAACCCTCTCTCAACCCAATTAAACCCTTCCTCCCATTCCTCCTTCTTCTACAACCTTCGCCCAATTCATGTGACCTCTGCCATTAATTTTTTTTCTTCAACTCACTATTGCATCACAGGCCTTTCCATGTCTCTTTTTTGGAAGGATCAAACATCAAACTTCATTAAATCATTATAATCAACTACATATATTCTAATCCACAACCTTTTAACCCATCAACCATCCCTTACTTTATCCCGGTTATCATAGGTTAGAGTATATATGTGCAAGAAATCTACATCCACTACCTTTTCTTGCCTATCCTTTTATCCCGCTTTCATATATTTGGGTGATTAATCAATACTACTAATTCCCCTTGTCCATCTAATCAAACCCTCCTCACATCCCCCCCTTCCATCCTATATCACTTCACGAAAACAAACTTTGACAAATGTCTGAACGAGGACCTGAGCAATGGTTGGAGCAGATTACAAAGTGTATTGCTTTGTCTGAATCCGATATGAAGCAGTTGTGTGAATTAGTTAAGGAGCTTCTTATGGAAGAATCTAACATTCAACCAGTACAATCACCAGTGACAGTGTGTGGTGATATCCATGGACAATTCCATGACTTGCTTGAGTTATTCCGTACCTCAGGTGGATTACCTTCGGAAGATAACAACACAAATTATATCTTCTTGGGTGACTACGTCGACAGAGGGTACTTCTCACTAGAAACCTTCACATTGTTGATGGTATTGAAAGTGAAATTCCCACACAGAATCACATTGGTTAGAGGTAACCACGAATCGAGACAAATCACACAGGTTTATGGTTTCTACGAAGAATGTTTGACGAAATATGGCTCAACAACAGTATGGAAATACTGTTGCCAGGTATTCGACTTTTTGACTTTGGCAGCAATAATAGATGGTAAAATCTTGTGTGTACATGGAGGTTTGTCACCAGAAATCAGGATGTTAGATCAAATCCGTGTCTTGAGTAGAGCACAAGAAGTACCTCATGAAGGTGGCTTCTGCGACTTGGTCTGGTCAGACCCAGACAACGTCGACACCTGGGCAGTATCCCCGCGTGGAGCAGGTTGGTTATTTGGCTCCAGAGTCAGTAGAGAATTCAACCACATCAACAACTTGAGTTTGATTGCTAGAGCACATCAATTGGTAATGGAAGGTTTCAGATACCACTTCAAAGAAAAAGACGTCGTCACAGTATGGTCGGCTCCAAACTACTGCTACAGATGCGGTAACGTCGCCAGTGTCATGCAAGTGGACGAAGACTTGTCGCCTAACTTCAAGATCTTCAGCGCAGTCCAGGACGGTGACTTGGTAGTCAAAAATAACAACAACAAGCAACAAAGAAGTGACTACTTCTTATAAGCCTTGCTTGCACATTACCACGGTCCGCGCAAAAAGTCCTACGCAACCTTCCCAAAGTCTCTCTTTTGCTCCATCATTGACAGTAATAATGAATTATGACGAATTTTTATTGCCTGCTCACAATGCATTTTTATTCTAATATTGGTATCTACTTCTTTTCAATTTGCTTGAGCAGCTTGTGTAATGCGTATAATCCCCCTTTTCGTTTTTAGATTAGTACATGTATTTATTTCCGCTATCGTATATAAACTTAGTTTTTACCCTTTCTTCTCTTTCTCTTCATCCCGATGATTTGTCTGACTTCGCTTGAGAATCCTGACTTTACTTCTGGCTTGCCTTCTTTAGGTCCTTTATTCATGTTACCCTTTCTTTGGGGTCCCTTCTTTTTCTTGAATCCTTGTCCATCTTGTGTTTCGTCATCTCTTTGTCTCTTTCTGTCGAATCTTTTACCGTCTCTCTTTTCATCACTTCTTTCACCTCTTTGGTCATTATATCCTTTAGAACGAGAAGTGTATACTCTTTCTCTTCTTCTCTTTACAACTTGGGCATTCTCAACAGCAAATTCAACAATTAATCTTCTCTTTGATAATCCTTCCAATTCAACAGTTTGTTTCTCTTCATCGGTTAAACCTTCCAAGATCTCTTCTGTCGACACTTCGTGAGCATTCATCCATCTCAATCCCATTAAAGCAGTCTTGTGATCTCTGAATTCAATGAAACCATAACCTCTACTACGTCCAGTGTCTCCAGATCCTTTAACTTCTAGAACAACCTTTGCTTGTTTTACCACACCCTTGTTTTTAGCCTTGTTCTTCTTACCTTCGCTTTCTTCAACACCATCTTTAGCTTCTAACTCATTCAATTCATGCTTTAACTTGATCGAACGGTTAACTTCTTCTTTAGATAATGGTTGTCTCTTTTCTTGTCTTACTTCTGTAGCGAATTGAACAACAGCTTTACGTCCAAGTGCCTTCAATGCCTTGGGGGTCATGGCTCTAGGTAAGTTTCTAATAGCCAATCTGGTTAATGACAAGTGCAATGTTGGATTCTTGTTCACTTGTTGAACTCTTAATTTGTATGACTTTTCTCTCATTTCAATATCGGTTTTGCTCAAGAATTGTGCCAACTTAGAGTTGGAAGTGATTCTACCTTCGTTCAACAAGAACAAACTACGCTTATCTTTATCTCCTTCACCCTTACCTATTGCTTCCTTTCTCTTCTCGGAGTTTCTTTCAGCTAATTTACCGGCAGATTGTCTGTCGACTGTTGCACTAACAGATAAGATTCTTCCTTGGTAAACATAAGCAGGGGAAACATCATCTGCAATCAAGACAGATGTGGATGCAGTTGTTGGTGCGTTATCCAAGCAGTCATTGAACGATTCTTCCGTGTAAAAGGCTACAAATGCAGTTCCCTTAGCTAATCCGGTTTCTCTGTCTCTAACTGGTAAAGCATATTTCACAGCTCCGAATTTAGTAAAGTGTTCTTTTAATGATTCTTCATCTGCATCGTATGGAATGTTACGTACAAACACAGAGTATGCTTCTTGTTTGTTAGCCTTTGGTTTTTCTTCTTCCTCTTCTTCGTCTTCTTCGACTTCGTCATCTGGGTTGATTTCATTCAACTTGTTGAATTCTTCATCTTCTTCATTATCTTCTTCATCATCATCAGAATCTTCATCTGAGTTAGACTTATCTTCTTCTTCATCATCTTCCTCAGAATCGTCTTCCTCCTTCTCCTCCTTCTCCTTCTCCTCCTCATCATCATCCTTTTCATCATCCTTAACAAGCATCCACTTTGATTTCTCCAATGCTAAGTCAACGGCAACTTCTCTGCCGTCGATTTTAAGACCCTTAGATTCCTTGACAGCTTTTTCAGCAGCTGCTTGTTTCATCATGGTTACAAATGCGAATCCACGCATCTGTCCTCCTGTCTTCTTTGGAATATAAGCATCGAAAACTGCTCCATACTTGGAAAATAACTTCTTTAAGGTAGCTGGATCTTTTAATGTCCATGGAATGTTACGGATAATCAATCTTGCTCTTCTCTTTTCAACAGGAGCATATTCCTTCTTTGGTTTAGGAGGTTCCTTACTTCCATCTTTAGCATTTCTATCTTTACGTTCTCTTCTCTTTGCAATATCAACTCTCAAGTACTTATTTTGAAACTTATTCTTCTTAGATTCAACTAATGCAGTCAAAGTATCTTCATCAACAGTGAAGGATACGAATCCGAATCCTCTAGACTTTTGGTTCTCATCATTTACAATAACTGCATGCCTAACAGGAACAAACTGTGCAAAGTATTCAGAAAGCTGTTCTGATGTAGCTTCAAATGGAATCGAACGAACAAACAATGTTCTTCTATCCAAATTCTCTTCACTGCCAACTTCGGCACTCTTTGGTATTTCCTCTGACATACTTGGACTTGTCTTTCAATATCAATCTGGAGTTTGGTGATGAGATGCAAAAAAAAAAGTCTGGCATCGCATCGTTTTTTTCACTTTATTAGTCCCCACGGCAGAGCACGCGCAGGGGAGTTGGAGTGAGGCTGGAGGTTGGAGGTTGGGAGAGTTGATTGAGTGGTGGTGTGTATGAGAGTGGTGGTGGTAGGGTTGAGAGTAATGAGATTAGAAGTGATTTGTCAATAAGTAATGAGAGAAGAATTGGAAGATTATACGAGTAATTCTATTAATGATGTAGTGTAAAGAGAGGGATATGATGGTCAGTAGATAACATAATTCAAGTTAATGGTAACGAAGATGACCAAGTTTCTAAGTTAATTGATAGATTTCTAAGACATTTTGTATACTAAGAAACTATCCATCTTGTCTAGTTTATGAGTTAACGGAACTATCATACACTAGATTATGGTGCGTACTCGCTCTTTTTTAGAGTGACAAAATTCGCCAGCACCAAATTGAATTTTGCAGCCATCGCAACTAAACCAAAGTGAAGCTTTTGATGTGATTTTACAGTTGTAAGCGTGGTGTTTATGGAAAGGGTAATAGGGGGAAGTGATTAATGACACAGAATTAATAGTATACAATAGAGATTTATTTACTTGAGATTGTATTCATTTACTGGTAAGTTGTATAGATATTCACTTAAGACAGTAGATCTTCACTCAAGACTGTAGATCTTCAGTAGCATTACTAACTTATTCTGCCAGTTCTTGAGATCTCCTAAATTCTAAGTATACAGGTAAATTACTCTTAACGCTTCTAAGTATAAGAGGTTTAAGTAGAGACTAAGATTTAGTAGATGCACTATTATGTATCTTGTGATAGTACACACTTCCAATTCAAACCAAAACTAACAAACAACATATTACAGTATAATATTTTAGATCAACAAACCTCTACCTCACTTCGTTACACTATCTTCCCTCTCCATTTTTCTCCCTCTCCTACCTCTCTAATCTCATCACCATCACCATCACAAATTCATTTCCACTCTCACTTTCACTCTCACTTTCAATATGAATCGCGTAGAAATATAAACAAAAGCTTAAAGTGATGACGAAATCAAACAACCGTAGGATCAATGTGTTACCTAACACGTATATCCCAGTGCTAACTAATAAGGTGACTGTCAATATACTATCGCGGTTACCCAAGAAATCTATACTAGAACTAACGTCGGTGTGGCCAAGGTCTACTAATACACAACCATTTTTTGATAAGAGTGTCAAGGAATCGGTTTCATCTCAAACACAACTTAATGAAAAGGTCATAGATACAGTCAAGTCTTTTGGATCTGGTCTTTCTAAAAGAAAGTTGATAGACTTGATTGTTTATAGATATTGGATCAAAGGTTTGAACTTGTTACAACTTTCACAAGTTGATTGTCAGTTGATTATTGATAGACCTAATAGTTATCTGTGGATTAAATCAACAGTCCTAGACTCTCATGATAAGGAAGTCGCCATCCTGACATCTCCACATAAGTTCTTAGACAACTTGATAACTGAACTCAGCAAATTATACTTGACATATGTTTACGTATGTAAACATCCAAAATTACCATTAGTTCTTACTAGGATCCAGGTGTTTGATTTACAATCTGTTGCAGCTTCTAGAGATTCATCAAGACCTCACATTGCATCGAGAAAACCTTACTTTCTTGCTATTCCATTGAATTCTCCTCACATTATACATTCAACTGGTGATGATATTGTATCCAATATAATACTACAAGTGGTAGAACGCTCCTTACCTCAAAACCCAAACAATTTACTAAAACTCATCACTCTACACGAAACTCCAATCAGACTGTTACAATCTATGCATATATTAAATGGGAATTCTAGATTTGGGAATAGTTTAGGAATATGGACACCCTACGCTGATGCTACGATAGAATCTCTTCCTTTGAGTACAATCGAAAACCACCAGACAATCAGAAAAGATGAAAACACTTTAACCGATGCTTCGGATCTAGATAAACTTAAAGCCATAGCAAACTTAAGGTTCAAGGGTTCAGTAGATGGTCTATTAAAATCAGATATACTATTTGAAGATGTCAAAAGTAAAAGGAAATCTAAAACAAACCGAACTCAAGATGATGATGATGATGCTGATGACGATATCATAAGTAACGAATTCTCTTCAATAACTCCAATTCAATACTCTGAGTTTTTGATTAAAGAATCAGTGGATGAAGGTGAAGAAACAACAGCAATAAAGATAAAATTGACTGGCTCAGATGTATTTGCTGGTTTACATGAACTCTCCGTTTTAACTACAGATAAGGAGAAGATGGTCATTGACCCATCAAAAATCCCTGGATATTTAACGGGAGAAGAAGGTGCAAGTTGTGGTGTTATCGAGAACTCAAAGTTCATTAAATCATCCTAGAAGAAGGTCTAAGTCATCCTAATTTACAGTAGAAGAAGGTGTTGGTTATGTATATTAAATCATCCTAATTTTGCAATATATCCATTAACTTTATTCCTGATATCTTCATCACCAGTCTCATTCAATAACTTCTTCAAAGCATTAACATCTTTGAAATTAAATGCCTCAGATGCAGCCAGTGGAATATCTTTGACTTTCAAAAAGTATTCGATACGTTCATTGTATTTCAATTCCACGCAATTCTTGATGTATAATGAAATATGTTCTTTTGGTGCGTTCAGTTTAATACATTGATCAACAATTGTTTTAAACCCAATAGGTGAATGGATTTGTTCGGTATTACCCTGTTGAGTACGGTTGCTTGGTCTCATTCCAACAATGAATCTGTACAAACTGTCAAAATCTTTAGAACCAACAAACGTCGACACAACCAAATTCCAGTAGTTTTCTTCAGATAACTTGAAATCTTTGACAATATTAGAACATGATTTGAACTGGTTAAGTTTAATCAACTTGGACATTATATCATTCAATGACTTTTCCTTATAGAAATCTTCCATAAATGTATCACCCAATGTTTTTTGTACTTCTAATACATCGAGTTCCTTTTGAAAGAGTTTTCTGAACCTGGAGTTCGTAGCACTATTGATAGACTTCAATAATCTAGACTTGTAGTCTGAGTAATATGTATCGCTTTTAGTATTCTTAGTTTTATCCAAAAACGAAGCTAATCTTGAAATGTTCAACTCATGAATTTTATCTTCTTGTTTGTAAAAGGTTTCCAACATCTTCGAATTATACTTCCCTATTGAATGTACCCAGAACTGACTAATCAAATCTCCATCTATAGGTAAGATTTCCAGACTTGAAGACCAATAATCAAGTCCTAGTTTGTTCAATTCAGTAACAGAAGTATCTGTAATCTTGGATTCATTTTGGTTCAAAAGTTTAAAGAACTTGGATATTGGTAAAGTATCTTGTAAGTGTAATAATATCAACTTTGATAAGTCATCATCACCAAATTGAAACGTTTTAAACAATGCTAATTCGTATTCGTTGAATTTTATGAATTGATTGATCTTCTTTCCAATTGAAGGTTCCAAGTTTATTAATAATTTGCAAAGGTTAATTCTACCTTCTTCATATGCTGTTTCAAAAATGCTATCCATGGACGAGGTTTGGATTGGTTGAGTATTAGATCTTTGGTTGGAAGTTATACGCTTCAATTGTAAAAGTTTATTAGAAACAATCTTGAACAATTCAATGTCCGATAAGTCTGATTCTTTTTGGATCTTATAGCAACACCAGTGTGTGTATACTATATTTTTGTAGTGGCCAATTGACAACATATCGATTATTTTTATGGCAAGTAGATGCAAGTCTCTTCTCATTAGCATATTGATAAACTTCTCCCAATCTAGACTATCCAATTGGTTGTAAGTCAAGAAGAGTCCTATTTCTGGTGATCTCAATTGATTCAACACCTTAGCTGTATTCACTGTGTTGATGTACTTGGATGCATCATAGCTATCAGAGTATGCTTTTCCAAAAGAAACTGCTTTCAAAGCTTTCTTTTGCCAGTAGTGATTAAACTCGTATAAAGCTACGCTCAAACAAGATTCTATAGCGTAGTCTAATGTTTTATCTGAGTTTAGCAAGGAGATATTTGTATCTGCTTTGGATGAGTTCACTGCTAGTTTGTCAATGCAGTCCAACAATATGCTACTTGGGTGTGAAGATCCTATTTCGAACAATTGTCTTGCTTCATCTGGGACTTTGCTGATGAAGCTTGTACCAGTTGAACTCAATACCAATAAACCATCCAGTTGTGTTTTTAATATAGGTATAGTGAAGCTAATACCTCCGTCTAGTTTTAAGTTTGATGCAAAGTCCAATTCTTCCTCGTCCTCCAAGTCATAAAAGAAGGAGATACTTTGTTGAGAAGGACCGATTAATTTAATTTCATCTTTTAAGGATAACACTATAGCGTCATTGGCACACCATTCTATTTGGTATGGATTGTTGAGCACTGACGTGGTACTGTATTCCAAAAGTATACGATCAAACGTTTTGTTGATGATATAAATAGTGGATGTAGTCTTGTTGAATAACGAGACAAGTTGTCCGTTGGGCGAGATGGATATCGTATTGAACGGACCATCTGTCAATAAATGATCTACCATTTCAAATGAAGTGAAGTTTGTGTCTACTTTGAAAGATACAATAGTATCATCATGACCAGTAAGAATCACAACCTCATTTTCTTTATCAGAGAACAAGGTAAAGTGATGTATTTTTCCTGTAAGTTTAGGAGTTGGGAGCTCATAGTTGGTGAAGTTGTCTAGGTCTACAATAACAAACTTGCCAATCAATCTCAATACTAAGAACTTACCAAAAACAGATGATTGTTCTACTTTGACAATCTCTTCAGTAGCATTACTCTCCAAGTTGGTGATGACATATTCATTTGAATTCTCATTCAATTCTTCTTCCTCTGTATTCTCCAATATAACTTTATCCTTCAGATAGTTATATTCATTGAAGTTGCCCTTGAAGTCAGCATAATATCTATACCTTGAATTATTGAGAACAACACACAAGTCTTCATCCCTAAAGACAAAATCAACTATATGATCTTCAGGACGACTATTATAGTTCATAGACCATAAATGATTACCGCTCAATGAATATACATCGATCAAACTAGGGTATCTTGACGACTTGGAAGCGATCGCTATCAAAGTTCCATCAGTTGAGATCCTGACTCTGAAATCAGTAAACAAATTGGTGATTGACCAATTCAACTTTTCATACATTGGTCTATTCGTATAATAGACATCTTGTAGCCTCTGCCATCCTAAATTGGGATTGGATATCATTGTTGTATCTCTCTTCTTTTAGATGTTACTTCGTTTGTTATATTATGTATCACGTGTATGTGAATATACCGAAAGAATCGCGTTGAGTTGATTTAATTTACTTTAAGTTGCATTGATTCAATGAAAATGAGTAGTGAATACGTTACACTTGTATCATCAGATAATCATAAGTTTGTGATTTTGAAAGAGGTTGCACTGATATCTTCTGTGTTGAGAAGTACAGATGGGTTTGAAGAAGGTAAGACTGGCAAGATCACATTGGACATGGATGGTGATATATTAGAATCCATTGTGGAATATTTATATTATAATTACAAGTATAAGGATCAAGCTGAGTCTGGAAATATCCCTGAATTTAATATACCTACACATTTAGCATTGGAGTTGTTGGTAAAGGCTGATTTCTTGGATATATGAAAAATAACGAGATGCAAAGGAGAAAGAAGAACTAAAGAAGAAGAAGAAGAAAAAGCAAACAACGTTAAGGATAAACGCAAGATAAACGCAAGATAAACATTAAACATCACTAATCATAATAAGTTTACTTCAAAAGTGTTTCATATTATTGAGTATTCAGTGTATGGTCTATTATAATCAAATAGAAATAGAAACATAATACTAATTGGAAACATCCACATTCATTCGGCAATTAAATAATAATATTGAATTCAATACTCAACATTTAGATTATCATAAACACTCACTCATCACTGAACACAGACTACCAACAAACTTGTACACTCTCTATATTATACCTTCTTCTTATCTGTATATTGCTTACATAAGAAATATCATATGATCATACACCATGTGATCAAATTACATAAGAAAATCTGGAGTAAAGGGAGATAAAGATTGATTTATAATTTAGAGATCAACCCATGTCACTACTTGATACGTTAACGTCTGAAGTACTGGCCTTCACAAGTACTGGTGAGGATAATCTTCGAGGATTACTTGAAGAATCAAGTGATTTTCTACTGGAATTAAAGTCCATTGAATCATCACTTCAGGCTGAGTTAGAGAAGGAGAATAATGAAGGAGGAGATTGCTCTAAAGAGTTCAATAGTCTTGATAAGTTAACAACTAAATGGTATAAGAGTTCAATTAATGATTTAAAAGGATATAATTCTGGAATTAATAGGTTTCAAAAGAACCTTCTCAACCACTCAAACTTTAATATTAACCTTGATGAAGCTTATACATTCCCCTTGAACTTACACAGTCTCCCTATAGGTGTAGACAAAATGCCTACGACAGATGAAAAGAATAACGAGATTCTTCGATCCAAATTCACTAATCGTGACCTACTCATCAAATCTATAATCTTACACCTACTCAAAATAGGTCATTGTGATATTGTCAATGATGTAGCTAAAGAATTGTCTACTGATTATTCGATTGATAATATATTCCTCACCAAGTTCGACCAATTGAAAACAATTGTTCATGGAGTCATTAACAACCATGACTTAAGTTTAGCACTAGACTGGTTCCGTGATAAATTTAACAACAGCATTAAAGATACCATTAAAGATTCAGAACCCAAGTACAATGCTATAGAATTCAAATTCCACTTACTACAGTTTGTTTTACTTTTGAATGGGAATGGTTCCTTTTCATTGGAAAACTCTCTCAAAGCATACCTATACTCCAAAGACAACTTTACAAAATACTTCCAAGACTACTTGGATGTATTAGCACCATTAATGACTTTATTAGTTGTCCAAATGGATCATTCTGACACTGACGAGAATAGCGATGCCTTCGCTAAAAAGCACATGAATAACATGATCAATGACTTCTTCACGAAACTAAAGGCAGACTTCCAATTCCAAAAGATTAAAAAAGATAATAACGAAACAAAGTATGTCTTAGAACTCTTGGAGAACTTTAAAGATATAAATAGTAATCAGTCCTTATTTGTGAATTTGGCTACTGAATTCATTTCGGAGTACTGCAAAGATATGAAGCTCTCGAACGACTCGTCATTATTCCAGAGTTCACTTGCTGGATTTATATACTTGCCCAGCTTCTACAAGTATAGAAAGATCCAAACAAGAATGCAGAGACTTTCATTTTCTAACGAAGAAGGACCAGCTAAATTCCTGAGCGATAGTTTGTTGAATGCCCCGTACCAATTCGACCTTCCATTCCAGTTACCAGATTCCAACCGGTTTCTTTTCAACTTTCACTCGATATTTATCTGTCCTATATCTAAAGAACAATTGATCCCTATAACAGATGTCACAGACTTTAGAATACCACAGCCAAGACACAAGAGGAAAAAGTCTAATGACTCATGGACAAACCAAAGTCCTTTGGTAGTGCTCAATTTATGTCAGCACGTTACTTTGAGAGATAGTGTATGGCAATTATCCAATAAAGGTTCTGATACTTTTAAGTGTCACTACTGTTATAAGAGCCACAAGTACACTGATGTGAGTGATGCATACTTTATTGATTTTTAGATAGGAATAATGGTTTTTAATGATAATGTTTAGGTAGTAAATGTAGAATTAGATCACCAGTAATGCTTAAGTAGTCTACAATATAAGAAGTAAGACTTAAATGAAAAGTCTTAGGGAAAATCATATAAGATTATCAAGCACAACCACTCTAAATGAGTCTTATATTCTATATACAAAAACCTCCATTGCCTCACATCACTAAATTATGCTATTGTTTGATGCTCTTCACTGTCCAAGATCTCATTAAACTCACATAAATTTTCAAATTTTTTAAGACACAAATCATCGCTTCTCTTTAGCAATGAGACCCAAGAGAGTAAAAGAAAGCTTGGAGTTGAAGCTTCAGGTGGATACTCCTTCAGTGTTAGGAAGTCTGTGGGTGCCAATCTATCAAAACGATGTACAGTTCAGTGCACATCACTTTGAAAATGCAATGCTCAACTTAATCAAGAACCCAAATATCAACTCCACAGTGATTATGAGAGGAGATATCTTGAAGGAAAACTTTTATGATCCTGAGAAGGGTGTAACGAGTTTTGTTAGTAAACTTATTAATGAAGTCCCTGAGTTTCCATCTAGTCAAGATGAGAGTAATGAAATTTTAATACGGCACTTGGATAGTACAGACATCAAGCAAATCTCATTGACTGATTCAAGTCTTAAGCTCAAGTCAAAGTATGAGATTTTAAGACGAATAATACCTAGAAACCCTTATAAGGATCATATCATTAACCAGACTTGTTTGGTTATGACAGATGATGAGTCGTCTGATGTCTTGATAGTATACATTCCACATATTAATTCTCCAGATGAAACTCCATTTTACCTCCCCCCAGTTTATGCAATTGGTATATTGTATCATGAGAAGACACTTTCAATCCACTATGTACCATTCAACAAAGATATCGAATCCATAAAGTCACTCGACTCTTCTGATAGGTCTATTAGAATTGCCCTCAGATTACTCCAAACTTCTAGCAAACACTCGCATGGAGTAGAAGTGGGATACGAGAAAAGAGTCAACCACGACTTGATAGTCCCCAAAATGGCATTCCAGAATAGATACATCAGCTTGAAAAAGAAGTATTCTTCCAAGTTGGTCAGTGAATGGTGTGAGAGTACCGACCCTAAGAAACATGTTTTTGAGGACTTAGCTATTGCAGCCTTTTTGATAGAGTTCTGGATCCTGAAGGATGAGTTCAAGAATAAAGATAAATTTGAATTTAGAGACTTGGGTTGTGGTAATGGGTTACTTGTTTATATATTGAACATGGAGGGGTACGTTGGTAAAGGAATTGATGCCAGACGTAGAAAATCGTGGGCAACATATCCTGAAGAGACTCAAGCAAACTTACTAGAACAAATTGTGATACCTAGTGTCTTGTTGAAACCGCACCCAGCAGTTTCTAAAATCATCCCGAATGCTGCGGATAATGGTAGACTCTTCCAACTAAAGACAGACCTCAATGAAGTAGTCTCATCCAAAAGCTTATTAACATCTGAACAAGTATGTACCATGGAAGACTTTCCAGAGAATACATTCATCATTGGGAACCACTCGGATGAGTTGACATGTTGGATCCCATTGTTGGGCTATCCATTCATGGTGATTCCATGTTGTTCGCATGCACTTTCTGGTGCCAGAAGAAGGTATGCACCTAGGAAGGTTGCAAAGGTTTCAAAGGATGCTAAGGATGCAAAGGATACCAAAACAGAGGAAAGCAAAAGTGGTTCAGCATACGGTGCATTGGTCGACAAAGTAGAAGACTTGGCTAAGCAAATAGGATGGCAACCAAAGAGAGAAATGTTGCGTATTCCAAGTACTAGAAATGCAGCTGTCATCGGTACTGCCAAATCTGCAGAGTATGCAAATGAACTTGAGGAGAATACACAAACAAGAGTAATTGATATTTTAGCCTTAGAGGGAGGTGCAGAAGGATGGGTTGAAAACTCTATGGCTCTTATGAAAAAGGCTCCTAGAAATCACTAGAGACTTGGAAGAGGATGGAGACTATTCCTGATAGAGATATAAAGAACTTGAATTGTCTTAAATATATTCAATTGTATAACACAATCATTATTATAATATTATTAAGTAACGTGTTAAGCACAATGGTATCCACAGGTTCAAACAGGGATAAATATCTCATAATTTTTACTGCTAGCCAGGACAATACTCCAGATGAATTCAAATGAGGAATTTCCTCAAGCAAGGAAGATACCATGAGAAGAAGTGGTGTCCATATTTTGGACCGTGGTCTTTACGTTCTGGTTCCCAGGATTGCAAATACAGATGCCGGTAGCTCCGAAGTGGTTATCGTAGCCAGTAGGTCTATTAATTATATAACCCCCAAGACTGATGTCAAAGACTTGTTTAAAGTTTTCATTAATTTAAGCATTATCCAGTCAAAGTCGTTAACCAAGAGCACTGAGGCACTTGAAATCTTTAACAAACACTATGGCAATATTAAAAGTATAATTAAGCACTTTAAAGATTACGCAGAACACTTAGCCAGAGATGACACAGAAGAGCATGGAGAAGCGCTGCATGTTAGTGATA
>JAJMJA010000048.1:0-71986 GCA_030568835.1 Kodamaea hsintzibuensis (nom. inval.)
TGGCATCTGCTTAACACGCAGAACGTCCCCAGTTCGATCCTGGGCGGAATCACTTTTTTTGATGTTTATTGGTACTCACTAAATATGGATCTAACATTCATTAGCTTTGTGCTTATTTTTGCTGTATTTCTTGCTACATAGTATGCTGCTTTGAGTAGAGTTAGTGCTGTTTTCATGCAATTCTCTGTGAATGAGTTTTCAACTGATTCGATGCTAGTGATGCTCAAAGATCGAGCTAATGGTGGGACCAGTGAAGCTATATGGAATAATGATTTGTTTTTGGTATCTGGTAAAGCTTTGGGGTATGTACTAGTTATAGGTTGGAGTATTTCAATTGGTGTTTCCTGTTTGGGTATCAAAACCCATGGAACAGTCTCGACCTTGTCGTTTTCGATTTCATGATTTAACTGTTTGATCCTTAACTCTATGAGATGGATCTTTTGATGTTTTAGTTTAATTTTCCATCTTAGCTTTTCAATCTCTGGACAAGCCGTTATATTCAGAACCAGTCTTGTTGATGTGACCAGCTTGGGTCTGCAACTCTTCAAACGTATTACCGTTGCTAACATACTGTCAAAAGTTAATGAGAGAAGCTACAAAAAAAAAATCATTCCATTACAAAATTCTTGATCCATAATATCATTCGATATTTGATTCAGCTGATTTTCTATTGTCTTGGATTATACGATCCATTGCAAGATAGTAGCTCGTTCCGTTTCTCGGTTAAACAAATAGATCATGTGGTAACAAAATGGAGATTGTTTACTTTGTGGGATCTTCATTAATTTTATCCATTTCTTCTCCTATTACCGAAAGCCACTTCATATATGTACTCCACTTAACTCCAAGTTATTCCCTCTCCCCCATGACTCCAGGTTTTGTTGATCATAAGATGATGGCTGCAAAACGTTTGTAAAAAGAAAGAAACCTTACATGTAATCATGAACTCTTGACTTGTCATGCTTCGTTTAACTTTTTGATGAAGAACAAGGTTAACTTCCTTTTAAACTAGTGACACTCTTTGGAACTAGGTGGATGTCAATACAATATACACAAAGCAAGTATTCCTCAAGTGCCTCTATCAAATGTTGGGATTCCATTAAAGTTTATGGAATATTTCCCCTCCCCCACCAACTACCAAGCGAAATAGGAGTCAACTTTAGAGTCACCAGACGCTATTGACCATACCGGATAAATTATATATGCATAATAATTCCGAACCCAAGTACTAAAATTGAACTCTGGTGCCACTAAAAATTCCAAAGATCACAAACAAGATCACTCATTAACCCTATAGGTAGACTTGCTTGGAGTACAGCGACTCCGCCCTCTCTCAACTAACCCAGCCTAATCAACCACTGCAATTTCCCAATGGACTAATAAAGTCCGGCTAAGCTCACAAAAGTACAACCCCACGTAACTTTGCAGATCCAGAAGAATGTATGGCTAAAAAAGCCAACAGGAGACGCAACTGGTTTTAATAAGTAGGGAGGTGCATCCTGTATTGTAGATAACGGGAAGTAGAATGATGAGTGTCGGCTCTTAGTCTCGCCACTTCACCGAGCAAAATACTAACCAATCACTTAAACTACTGCAGGAGTTTCCCCAGAATAGTCTCCCCACTCGTACTGCGATTTAATGACGACCCCAGTAAAAACTTAAATTGGTGGAGTTGATTCACCCACTTTTTTTTTTTCTCCCCTCTATTCTCCCCAGTATAAAAACTCGGACGACTCCAGGTTTTTAAATAAAGAAATTGAATATTGTTTATTAAGTTTAAAGATTTTTAAGATGAATGCTGAATTACAAGCTGCTGTTGATCAGATTGTTTCTGAGTTTGCAGTTGATAAAGAATTTTTATTGAAGGCTACTAAAGTTTTCAACAAGTCTATTGACTCTGGTTTAGCAAGTAAGACTGCATGTCGTGAGTTTATGCCTATGATTCCTACCTATGTTACTTCTATTCCTACTGGTAAGGAGAAGGGATTATACTTGGCAGCTGACTTGGGTGGAACCAACTTCCGTGTTTGTTCTGTACATTTGAATGGTGACCATACCTATAATTTGAAACAGTCCAAGTCGAAGATTCCGCAAGATTTGATGGCCAATTCGACGTCAAAGGAATTGTTTTCATATTTGGCTTCTAAAGTAGAGGCCTTCTTGGTTGAACATCATAAGGATTACACTTCTGATGAGAAGTTGAAGTTGGGATTCACCTTTTCTTTCCCTGTTAACCAGACTGCATTAGGTCAAGGTACTTTGATCCGTTGGACAAAGGGATTCGACTTGGATGATGTTGTTGGAAAAGATGTTGTTGATCTTTTGCAAAATGAAATCGATGCATTGGGTACCAAGGTCAAAGTTGTCGCCTTAGCCAACGATACCGTTGGTACTTTGTTGTCGAGAGCATACAGCAATGACTCCGACAAGAACAACGCTAACACCGTCCTTGGAGCTATTTTTGGTACCGGAACCAACGGAGCATACTTTGAACCATTGGCCAACATCAAGAAGTTGGACCCATCGACTAAATTGCCTGAAGGTGCTACTGGAATGGTGGTGAACACTGAATGGGGTTCGTTCGACAACACCTTGGAAATATTGCACAACACTAAATATGACCAAATTGTCGATGCTGAAACAGCCAACCCTAAGTACCACGTCTTTGAAAAGAGAATCAGTGGTATGTTCCTTGGAGAGTTGCTCAGAGTCATCTTGATCGACCTCTTTGAACGTGGACTCTTGTTCCGTGACTTGTACGAAGCTAGAGGTGGCTCGTTACCTCACAGATTGGCTGAACCATGGCAATTATCTTCAGAAGTGTTGTCGTATTTGCAAATTGACGACTCCACAGAGCTCAAGATGTCCGAATTGATTTTGGAGAACCACTTGAGATTGCCAACTACTCATGAACAGAGATTAGTTATCCAAAAGATTACACAGACTGTGGCCGCAAGAGCAGCCTACTTATCTGCGATTCCATTGGCAGCTATCATCGAACGTCTGAAGGACTTGTACGATGACAACAAAGACTTGGAAGTAGGATGTGACGGATCGGTTGTTGAATTCTACCCTGGCTTCCAAGCGAAGATCTTAGAAGGAATTGCTTTGATTGACCCATTGAAGGGACAAAACAAGAAGATACACATTAAAATTGCAAAGGACGGCAGTGGTGTTGGTGCTGCATTGTGTGCGAGTCTCGCATGATTGGTTTGTATATAGTGTATATTAGGACTAATGATAACGATTGAGTATGAGTGTGATTAGGCGAGTAGCAGTGAGTGCATAATTGTAAAGATAAGACTGGGGGGAGGGGTGAAAAGAGGTGAAAGAGGAGATCAGAAGATTGAGTGTGAATTGCACCCCTGGATTAGATGTACCTTGAACATAGATTCGCTATGGCTTTAGTATTAAATAAATTAGACATGACACTTTCATTAATTAATCTAATATTCCTTTAATTAATCAAGGAAGTATGCCGTGCTATATGTGGGGTTAAAAACGATTAAAAGTCAATTTTCATTTACTTGACTATTGAATCTAGAATTGAATGTATTGTATTTGAAAGGGTAGTAGATTGAGTGTAATACTGGTCATTTCAGTCTAATGAATCCCCTCTTTTATGTGTACTAATAACTAATATGTATACGATCTAGATAAGTTAATAAGAGTGTCTCAAGTGCATAAATAAACCTCATTCAAACATACTCTTCTCAGTACCAGCATCTTTTTGGGAAATGGTTTCACTGTTAAGGTACGCTATATAAATGTTAGTGTTGACTGTATTCTGCAATGGTTATATTGAGAACGTATATAATTCTCACCCTTACACTAATCATATAATACACAATAAACTTGTTGACATACATTACAATACAATATACCTATTTCCATAAG
This sequence comes from Kodamaea hsintzibuensis (nom. inval.), assembly GCA_030568835.1. NCBI lineage: Eukaryota > Fungi > Ascomycota > Pichiomycetes > Serinales > Debaryomycetaceae > Kodamaea > Kodamaea hsintzibuensis (nom. inval.). Next base: position 3,898 of record JAJMJA010000048.1, read on the forward strand.
AACATATCGTATTTAATGTTATATATAGAAGTATTTCAATTACATCATTTCAACGTCTCTTAAACACCACATCATTCTAAATGAATTTGTGGGGATTAGCACTACACATTTCATATATGTTACAACCAAATTCTTATTCTCTTCAAGTTACCTACTTACATTCCAACACCGTACTCTCATCCCTTCACTATAACCCTTTGATATACCCACTCCATCTTTTCATCCCATTCATTTTGTGGGAGCTTCGTCTGCAAGGAGGAAAATCAACGCGTTCTGACGTGGCAGATCAAAAGTTCACGTCAAAAATTCAGCACCAGCATTCTCGTTGTGAAGAGCATAGTTACGATGTTGTTTTATGCTTTATTCTGGTCTACGTTCGCTTTTGTAAATGCCATTGTACCCGAGAACCTTATCCATTGGCAACATGGTGAAGATCCAGGTCATATGTCACTTCCAAACTTACTTAATCTCAATTCGCTTTCTGATTTGGCATTGACTTGGAATACGTTTGGTGGTGTACTGTTGGATACTGGTCGTTTGCTTTTGGATAAGAATGGTCCTGGTTCAGTATGGTCTATTGCAGGTTTGGAAAATACTGCTAATGAATGGACTGTGGAAACCGTATTTCGTTCTTCTGGTAAGTCCAACGTAGACACTCAATTCAAAAATGGTTTATCCTTCTGGTTGGTTGATCGCTCCAATTCTGGTCCATTGGATGGTTCTAACTATGGTGGGCCTGAAAAGTTTGATGGGTTCCAGTTTTTGGTCAACAGTGAAGAAACTGCTGGACTCAAGGTATTTGCTGGAGATTCCTCTAGACAAATCCCAACCGATTTGAAAAACTCCATTGGGAACTGTGCTTTCAGTCATTACGACTCGCAAGTACCATTCACTTTGAGAATTTCATACTCCAAATCTAAAAACTGGTTTAAAGTCCAAATCGATAACAACCTCTGTTTCAAAACAGACCAAATCGCACTTCCTGACTACTCGAACGACTTCAAACTCGGCTTCTCTGCTAACGTCGACCCAAGTTCTCAAGAACAGGTGGAATTGTTCAAAATCAAGGTGTGGCCTTTCTTGACTGAAGATGCCATCGACGATCACGGATTATTATCTGACGGAAACATTAAAGTCGCCTACACCACCGTTACTCAAGTACTCGAAGTCCCAGAAGCCCAAAACACAGGTAGCAACGACTACGTATCGCCAGGTGCAATCAGAGAATCACTCATGTCTAAAAACCAGAAACAAAGAGAAGAAATCATCAGACAATTTCAAGCTCAACAACAATATAACGACAATGGCGATGCGCATCAAAAGTTAAGAGAACAATTACAGCAGCACCAAATTGACTTGGGCTCTAGCATTGACTCTGCGCTCTCTGCCATTTCTTCACAAATTTCCAACTTGGAGATATCTGTAATCAACTTGGATCAATCAAGTTTGGTCCATGAAGTACAATCAATAAAACAAGTACAACAGCAACACCAACAGTCAATTGGTGATTTACAAAACAGCTTGGCACAGTACCAAAGGATATTGAGCGAACAATACGCTCAATTACTTGGATCTGTAAGCAAATTGAACGAAAAAGTTATTGGCGAAGTAAGAGAACAACAATACGGTGTGGAAGCCATTGGCAAAAAGGTTGACTTGCTCATGAACAACCACAGAGAAATACAACATCAGTACGAGCAACAACAGCGCAAGTACGACAGCAGTAAGTACGAAGTCAACATCGCAAAGTGGATTGTAATCCCTACATTAATTTTCTTTGGCTTGGTTGTTTTAACAGTCATCGTGACATCATTGAGACGTGGTGGAAAACATACAAAAATGCTTTAAAAAGGAAGCCCTCAAGCTCCAAAGCAATGAGACACATAACATGTATAGTAACACTAAAAAGAGAGAAAGTTTATTCATTTGATTTATCTGTAAGTTTTCTTCTACCTTTTGGAGGCAGCGCCGATCTCTCTTGGACTTCTGGCGGCGGTGAGTCGAACTTGTTAGCCAAGTCTTTGACGGACGTTTTTCTGCCTAATGGTAAAATGAACTTGGGTTGCACAAGATCACCGCTTCCGTTGGGCGAACCGGTATCAGAAGTGTATGACGTATCGTAGATGATATCTTTCCTGCTAGGTCTCAGAGACACAACCAGGCTACTTGAACTCTTGGAAGGTTTCTTCTCATCGTACAAGAGCGAACTCAACTTTTTCTTGTTGGGGGAAGTTGATCTTTTCAATGAGTTGGTAGATTTTGTTGGAGAGGGTGGCGGTGTGACCTCTGCTGGTGCCTCAATCTCAACGATACTATCATCCTTAAAGTTCTCTTCTTCTACCTCCTTGCTGCTTTTGCTTTTACTTGGTTTTCCTCTGCTAACAGCATTTTGAAGCTTAGCTTCCAATCTGGATTTGGATTTATCCGAAACCAGTGGTTTCGGTGCTAATGTTGACGAGGTGCTTCTCGAACCAACAGCAGAAACAGGTCCTGAACCTGCTACAGAAACACCAGTAGAAGTCTCTGTCTTTTGTCTCGATGAATTTCTTCTTCTCAACTCCTTGAAGATGGTATCCTTGTGTTCAAACAAATCGTTGATCAAGTTGTATTGATGCTTGTCGTTGATCAACAGCCTCAGAGAGTCCAAAGATAATGCCGATGAGTCCAGTTTGGGTTTCAAGATCAAGTTACCAAATTCCTTGGATAACTTCAATTGAAGTTGTTTACTTTCTTCAGGATGCTTTGAGCCAATGATTTGAATCAAACGGTTCAAGTGTGTTAAGATCAGGTCTAAAGTTGCCAAGTTGCACTTGGGCAAGTCAATCAACACATTCTGCAAACCTGTGACTCTCAGTTGCGTTTTGGAATCGTCATTTATTGGATAGTTCAAGTACAATGACTTGATCACGTCGTAATACGTGTATGGGATTATCGAGTCTGGTAATTCCATAAAGTACAACTTAAGCACGTTGGTGATTACCAATGGATGTGCGTGTTCCAAAGCTGCGGCAATGGCATTCGGGTCGTTTGCATTGTTCAACTGGAATCTCAACTTATGCACCTGTGACAAATGAATGGGTTGTGTCCACAAGTTAATTCTCTCTTCGTCATTTTCAATCTCAGGGTATATATTGTCCAAAAACGAAAGAATGCATTGGACAATAATAGGAACAACCTTCTTGTCCAATCTAGATTTCACATTTAAGTCAACACCAAATGTCTGGTTGACGTTGGAGTCGTAGTAGTTGTCGTAAAGTACTACGTGAGGCTTAAATCTTCCTGTAGCGTAGTTTTCTACCAAGAACTTCAAGTCGTTGATTGGGTTGATTGTTTCTTCAATGATCAATAATTCATCACATAATGCTTTCATGCCACTAATTTTATTAGAGAAGCTCGACAAGAAGTCAAAGGTGACTTTTTTGACAGCCTTTAATCTGTCCAATTCACACTTTTGCATAAAAGCCAAGTGATCCATGATCAATTCTTCGTACTCACATCTTAATTTGTCGAGTTCGTTGGTGTTGTAAAAGTACAGAGTATCCAAATGATTAACCTCGTTGATTAACTTGACCAATTGTGTTCTATCTGAGTAGTCAACTGAGTTTACTCCAATGGCTTGTTTTACATCCTCCAAGTAGTCCAGGAACTGCAGGGTTGGGTTATTTTTTACGGATTGAGCTCTCAGCAAGTCTCCCTGGGCTTCTTCAGCACCGTTTGTTGCAATGCCAGCTTCGGTTCCTGGTAAGCCTGTCATTTCAAATACTATTGGTTTCCATTGGTAATAGAATTGGGATGAGTTAATAAATGTTTTAGTGCTCATTGATCCAATGATTCTGAGGAATCCGTAGTTGATCAAGTCCTGGCCAAAGATTTCAGCCTTAGCGATGTTGTTGTTGAATTGGGGCATGTTCTGTAAGAGCCATAGAGTGAGTGCTGATCCGCTAGACACATTGTGGTATGTACCCAAGATGGGGACCTTGTGAGTAGTGAGGCCAATGTTTTTGATAATGTCTGTAAACAATAATTTGATTGCCTTACGGTCATATACCGAACCGCCAATTTCGTAAATTTCATCTTCGTCACTCGTGTTATCTTCGAGATCACCCTTTTTGTTTTCATCCCCATCCTCTGGAGTTTTGGGTAAAGTTTTGGCGAATTCAATGTCTTTTAATTCTTGGTTAAGCTCTTCATCAGTGTAGTGGGATTTAAATTCTTCCAACATACGACACTTGTTGAAGTATCTCTTTTGGATCTTTTCTACATTTGAACGTACATTCTTGAATTGCTTGTGTTTTTCGAAAATGATATTCTCAGAGTACTCAATTCTCTGTTTATGTTCTTTACACCATTGACTGAAAGGAGCAAGAACCAAATTTTTAATGTTTGATGCAACTTGCAAGTGTTGTTCACCTTGTTTACTAAAGTTCTCGTTGATCTTCTGGTAAGCATTTTTGATCAGCGAAACATAGTCATCATTAACCTGTCTTTTTGAAGAAGATTTAACCACAGATCTCTCAATGGATTCAAGCTGAGTACCATAAAGTAACTCCAGATCCATACGTTTATCAAAAAGCAGAATAAAATCATCATTCTCGTTCACTCCCTGATACAATTGATCAAAGAGAATCTTGAAACCCAGTTCATAATCCTGAGTCCAAAAACTATTGGCAAACGACATAGCAATCAAAAAGTAGTAGATACCACGAAACCTTTTGATTAACTCAACAACAAAGAAACAATCAAAGGAGAAAGAATGTGAACAAATATTAATCTGATCCAGCTTTTTTTAGCCTATGGTGATTGAGAAATCACGCGTAGCCTTGAGGCGGCATCATGAGAAACAAACAGAGTGGCGCGGAGCTGAAGTACGAATGTTGTACAAAGAGTTAATTATGTTACATGTGAGGGGACTTAAAGGGACCAAAGGGGGTAACCAGACCTTAATTTATTGACAACTAATCTTTATGAATTGTGGTTTGATGTTTTCTGTTGTCCATGTAATTAAAAACATGGGTATGTTTTATACTGAAATGAGGTCCAATCGTTGGATGTTTTGGGGAGAAGAGGGGGGAGAAAAAGAGCAAGGAGACGAACACAATTTAAATGGAAATGGGATGGTTATGGTTTGCATTGGTTTGAGTATTGTCTTATTTTTAGTGGCTTGTTTTGTTTAGGATCTGAGAGATCTGAAACATTCGTATTCTAAATTAATTAAAATCATACTAAGACTTGGAAGTGCAAAGAAGATAAGGGTTGTGGATTGAGGGTTGACAGCAAGAGCGAAGGGCTGAGCAATGGGATAAGGTTTACTTGATTAGAGTTATAATTTATAATTAGACGGGGTTGTTTAGGTCACCTGATAGAACTATTTATATGGGGAGGAAAGTAACCTGTAAAAACGTTAGGTGGTGAAGGTGGATTGGAAGTAGAAGTAAGACGGTAGATTAATGTGTGTTCGAGGGATGAGTTGAGCGACACCAAGTGAATAGTGGGAAGTTGAAGTATGATTGAGAATTTTAACGTTGTTATGTTGATGATATTATGTAAGTATGAAGTGGTCTCTTTGTCATACCAAGTACAATAAGTGTAACTAGTGAGAGAAAGATGTGAGAGAAAGTTGTCAGAGTAATTAATAGAACAAAAACGTAAATTAGTACAGGTAATTGGTAATTGGTAAAGGGTCTAGTAATGCTAACTAGTAAAAGTACAGTACTAGTAAGAGTAAATAGTAACGAGAATTGGCAGAGTTGTGCGTCTTGCAAAGATACCTGAAAGTACTAATAAAATTAACCAGCAAAAGTAACTAAGAGCACATCAAGTATCGATACATTATCATATTATCTACCGTTAAAGTCCAATCCACTACCCAAACCTTACAATGCTAAGATCAAACCAAATACAAAACCTCATATAAGTTACTCAATGCTACATATGTTCTATCTACAACTTCTCTCCTATCAACCTTCCACCTTAACCCCAAATCGAGATAAGCCAGCATTTTACAGGTTTTAATTAAGCACAAAAACCCATGCCGCACATACTAACCAGTAAGTATAGAAAAAAAAAGAAGGCAACTAAAAAAATAGTAGAGAAGGTAGGTAGGGACAAATGACGAAACGAACGTTAGAGCCACCTGCAACGCCTCCACGGACAAGACTGCTGGGAGCCTCGAATCCATTCATGGTAGATTCAAGGTTACAGGCTGGTCAGACTCCTGAGACGCAATTTGGAGGAATGCTTCTGACTCCTTTAACAAGTACCAAAAAACCATATTATGCTGAACCAGTTCTGAGAGATTCTCATATACATAAGAGACAGAAGTCAATAGATACATCTGATCTGATGATGCTTAGTCCTGAGTTTACACCACAGAAATCACCTCGCATGTTTAGAAAGTACAATGCTAAAGACTCTATCTTTCAACTCCTGCTGCCTACCAAATTAATGAAAGTACTTCCTAGTCGGAAATTAAAGCTGACTATAGGCAGTGGAAGAGCAGCACCTGGATTATTACCATCCATCAAAATAAATTCATTACTAGAAGAGTTGCATAATGAGCCTTTGATGTTTGATGAAGAAACTGAAGTGACTGCACCACGTTGTGATTTATTTCAAGAAATCGACTGCAGTGAAACTGCTAAACTAATGCCATCTACACCAAAACAAGAAAGTGAACAATTTGATATTAAAACACCTTCAACTCCAAATAAAAAGCTCATCACTGATGAAATGGCCAGTGAATGGCACGGGAAACAACACCAAAATAATGAATTCAGCGACAGCGAAGATGAATTGGAATTCAAATTCTTCTCTCCAACAAGAAGACAAAGCAAAACCCCTTACAACCCATTCATAGAATCTTCTTCAACTCAACACAAGAAAAAACCAGAAATACTGAACCCTTTCCTCTCCAAACCAACTCCAAAAGTGGATTACAACACTCACACCGAAGTCATCAACCACCGTACTGGAGAACGAAAAGTACGAGAATTAACTGCACGCGAAAGAAGCACCAAACCAAAGAAACTCTCCTTCGACGACATCACAAAACTGCCGGATCAACACTCAACACCCCCTCAGACTCTGCTGCCTGTGTACCCAAACACTTCGTCTCAGATAACTTCATCACCAACAACACCTTCACCTTCATCGTCACCCTTTAGCCGCAAAAGGGCTGTCGCCGGCGACATCAACAAGAAATACGTTCTCAAAAACCTCAACAATTGGATCTATACAAAACTGAAAAACGAACTAGACTTTGAGATCTTTAACGACGGACACCAACAGTGATTATTTATTCTTTTCTTCTTGTTTGTATTTCTAGGGTTTATTTTTGATTGTATGTACCAATATTATGATTCATAAAAAAGAGATTAGAGGATACGTTAAACCATTGCTCACCGATCAAAGAGGTGCTATAACCTATCACGTATAAATGAAAGATTCAAAACCTTAAACATTTGAAACTTATACTCGCTTCTCTAATCAACTTTACATGGCTGCAAATTATAATAAAAATGAGCCCTTGCTACAGAAAATACCATGTTTAAAAATACATATAAATCTTACAATATTAAGAGTAGAAAAGCTTCCCTTAAATACAAATACATTATATCACTAACTGTCCACTTACTCTTTTCTAAACTTCTTTAAGTTGTCCCATCCAATACTATTTGAATTTGGGATCTTGATAATCTCAATTTTATCCAATATCTCTGGGTTTTGTTGCTCTGAGAATGTACTCACATAACTTACCACCTTCTTTATAGTAGGTAAGTCATTCTTTTTGACCACTCCGTCAATGTCTCTCAACTTCAATGGTAACAGTTGGACAATTTCAGGATACACCACAGGCAATGTGAACCTGTTAAGAACCTCAAGTTGTGGAGTTGCAATAGGTTTCGGTGGTTGAAGAGGTGTGTGGAGATCTTCTTGGTTGAGTTCATCTTCATCCAGGTCTTCTTCATTCTCTTCAAAGTCATCAGCTTCCTTATCAGAAGAGTTATCTTTAAGATCATCGTCACCTAACAAGTTAAAGTCGTTGCTCTCAAAAGGATCATTGAATGTTGCTTCCAACTGTTTCCTTCTCTTTCTCTCTTCATTTGCCCTCAACTTCTCATGCTTACGACGCTCTCTATTCATTTGAGCCATATGCTTACGCTCCATTTTCATTCTCTGTGATTGTATGCGTTGTGAAAGCTTCTCCTTACGTTGATTTTCTTTCATTTTCCATTCGTTCAAATCATGAACAAACTTCTGGCTCAGGGCTATTTCACGGTGCTCTTGAGAAAGAGCAAATGCTTGTTCAAAGTCTATCGTCTTGAATTGGTAGTACGATTTCCAAGTATCGTCAGAAATACTTCTATAGGTATTTGCCAACACATTGAACTGCAAGTTGTTGTGGAGCATTTCCATGTTAGCATAGTCCTCTGTGTATTTGCTTTGTCTGTTCAACACGGATTCCAACAGAGATTTGTGATACTTGTCATGTACCAACCCTTTCAATCCGAGAGTGTATCTATGTTCTGGTGAAGACTTTATTACGTGTCTTGTTGGTTTGTGTAAAGGTACAGTATCCTCTGTCGTGTGGATCCTATTGATCCTATTCATCAAAGCCGCGTCCTTGTAGTTACCACTTCCTGGGCCTCTGTACGTCTTAGTATAGTAGTACTTTGTATGGTTATAGTTGTCATTGTCGTTGCTGAAAACCAACTGTTGGATGTTTTTCGACATTTTAATGTTATCATTAAACAAGAATGATGAATTTGAGGAAGAATTCAACTTTCTCATGTTGAATGTGGAAGGAGTATTAGCAGTAGGAGTTGAAGTATTGGTTTCTGTGTTTGGTGTTGCAGAACCTGCTGGTGCCGAAGACCCAAAAAGTGAAATCGCACTAGTGGAACCACCACTTGGGTTTGCTCCAGTTCCTTGGTTAGTATTCAGAATGTAATAGTTGGGCACTTTACAAATATGGTTAACATTGAATTCTTGAATGTAACCCTGACCTGGGACGATTGATTCTGACAAGTCGATGCTATTAGGGTCAATGTTAATGTTATGCTTCTTGGATCTACCAATAGGCTTTCTGTACCGTTTCCTCTTTGGTTCGTCTGTTTCTTCCTCTTCTGTTTTTAAGGGTTGTTCTGAATCTTCTGCGTAAATATCATTTTCACGAGCAACCAATTCTCTTTCTGAATAGCTTAACTTGTTGTTTGGTAAGTATCTGTAAGAGTTTGGAAGCGTTTTGTAAAAGTTTAACTTGGTGATGTTATTCAAAGAGTTGAACAGGGCATGTGTTTGGGGAATAGTTTCCTGAGATCCATATTGAGGGAAGACTTGGTTAATGGTAACACGTTCAAAAGTTTCTGTAGTTTCTTCATCTCTGTTTCCTTTTGTATTTATGAATTCATCCAAGTCGTCGTCCAAGTCCAGTGTGCTCAGTGTGGGTGAGTTAGCATTAGATTTATCTTCTACTTCATCATCCACAATCAAATCTAAGTCTCCTTGAGATGATTCATTAAGATAGAACACTTCTTTATTAGCCAACACAGAGAAAAGTAGGCCAACATCAACATAGAAGAGTTTGGTCTTTACGTCTTTCTGCTGTATAAGGTTTTCACTAAGAAGCCATTTATTGAGTTTCGGAGTAGATGTTTTAAAGTCTTGACGTGTCAAGGATGACCGTTTCACTATTCTGTTGATAACTTGATACGATGATGGGTAGTTCCATGCATTACTCAAGTCCTTGACCAACACTTGCCAGTTGGAAGTATCATAATTGAAGAGCGGAACACCAATCTTATCCCAGGGTGGAGAATCTTCAAAGTTTGAATCTTGGAATTGTAACTCCACCTTGGAGATGTTGGTATCAGCAACTCTCAACCGTCTAGGTGGTATCTGTACTTGCATTTGAGTGTGTGTTGTTTTTGTTTTCTTGAATTTTCAATAAATTTCGAGTATTGAAGTGAGGTGCGTATAGTGAAGAGTGAGGGTTGACTTTTGGTGAAGGAGGAGGAGGAGGAGGAGGAGGAGGAGGTGGTGGTGGTGGTGTGTATATGAGTGAGAGTAGAAAGTGTAGTAGTATAGGTAGCCTGGAATGAGGTGCTATAATTTTGGAGAAATATAGGTTATTCTGTTGATTACTTGTTGTTTGGTGTTTTATTCATTAAAGGAAGGTTGTAGATATCAGAGTGGTACGCACAATAAAGAATACTTTGAGATAAGTAAAGTGATTAGTATGAACAATGATTTATGAATGTACGAATATAAGAAGTAAGAAAATGATTAGTTCTAAGGGTCTAGAGTTCTCTGGTAAATGAAAATTCGTAACGTATTGTTCTTGATGTTGTATAGTAGCAGTGGTTTTTAGTACTAACTTGATAGAGTTCACGAAGTAATTAATGAAGAGAACTTTGGTTGTAATAGAAGAACTGGAAATAAATATCATAAATAAACTGATCTCACTATACTGATAAACACAACCTTGTTCAATCATAACTGTGCACTTCAGCTCATCAAAAGGTGTAGTCATAGTGAAGCATTACAGAAGTAAATAATGAAAGAACTCGTAAGAAACGGTTTGATGAAATTTAAGAATGAAATTCTACATCATATTGTAATTATAGTTCATTCATAGATAAGCATAAACCTAATTACTAAGACTATACTTTAATGTCTATTCAAGTTGCATCTTAATCACTTTTGAATTCATACATACATCACAAGTCACACATTACAAGTCATTAAAATCAGTCACTACAAGTCACACATCACACATTACATATTACACATCTTGCACTTTACCTCCTCTGATCAAACCTACTCTCCCGCCCCTCTCTCTTCTCGCTATCTTATCCCACCCCTCTCTCTTCTCGCTCTCTTCTCCCACTCCTCGTCCCTATATAGTAAATATCGGCTGCAACTTTTTTACCGATCGGTAGCAATGATTTAAAGAGCCCCACCATCAACACCCAACAATCTGATTATCAATAGATAAAGTCATTTTAATCACCATCTTGGTATAACAATCAGATTATATCTTTTACATGATACTATACAACAACACCAAATCTACTGTACAATAACAATCACAGAATAGTTTACATTAATGAACCAGCTCTATCTGAAAAATCTCATGGACCTCAAAAACAATCCATGTGACATTTGCAGCCACAGCAAATCACAGCAGCTAAATGTGTCTTATACCCACAAACTACTCCACTAAATCCACACTTTACATCAACATGCAAAGAGTATCACATGTAGACCCACAAAGTCGGAGAAGATTCATGAGGGAACCCATTTTTTTCAAGTTTCATACGCCCCTACAAGACCGAGGGAAACTTACCCCACTAATTTTTTTTGATAGAGTATAATAAGTTCACAAAGGAACCTATCAAAAAATTGATAAAGTAAAGATGAGTGAAGACGATATTTTGTATGAAGTTAGAGACAGAGCAGTTATTATTACTTTGAATCTTCCTAAGAGTCTCAATGCTTTGGACTTTGATGGATACTTGAAGTTGGCTAAGCTTGTTGAACAGGCTGATCAAGAGGAAGATACCATTCTTACTTTAATTCAATCCACTGGTCGTTACTTTTCAGCTGGTGCTAACATTGGAGGTGGTAACTTGACTAATGATATGCAAGAGTTGTTTTCTCATGAATATTGGGTAAAGAACTTTGTTGGAAGAAACACTTATGTTACTGATGTTTTCCACAACCATTCTAAGATCTTGGCTGCTGCTGTTAACGGTCCAGTCATTGGATTGAGTTCTGCTCTTCTTGCGTTATGTGACTTGGTTTATGTTAAAGATCTCAAGGACTTTTACTTATTGGCTCCATTCGCCAACTTGGGGCTTGTTGCTGAAGGTGCTTCTTCTGCTACTTTATTCTTAAGATTGGGCTGGTCCAAGTCTGCCGAAGCTCTTTTATTGGCTAGACCAATCCCAGGTAAGGATCTTAAAGATTTGGGATTTGTCAACAAATCTTATGACGGACAGTTCTCTTCTACTGAAGACTTTAACAAACACGTCTACAAAGAATTGGTTGAAAACTTTAAGGATTTACATGAACCTTCTATCTTAGGTAACAAGAAATTGTTGAGACACAACAGAGATCAGCTTATTACTAGTGCCAACTCTAGAGAAGCTGTTGCTGGATTCTACAAATGGATCGAGGGTGCTCCACAAACAAGATTTGCCCAATTGGTGCAAAAGGAAATCAAGCACAAGTTGTAATGATGATGATGGTATAGAATTATTGGCGTTTACCTGTTTTAAAAGCTTCTAAAAAGTCACAGGAGTTTAGTGTGAGTCTTAGGTTTTTAGATTGAACTGGACTCATGATGTAGTAGTTTTACGTTCATATGGATCTAAGTTATATAGTAGTTATGATGAATAGGCTGCAAAATCACGTGTTCAAAAGTTATAAGGTGTAGCCATACCAAGAGAAAGATATCATTCATGTAGTAAGTTGAGAGCAACGTAGACTACTTAAAAGACATAATTGTGTATGTGGCATCCACACTTCAATATGATTGACTATTCTTATCATGAATAAAGTTGCATTTTAAACAACATATTTTAGTTCGGGTATTCGAAATATAAACTGGTATAGATGATTTACTCCATGAAACACTACACTCAACATATCCACAGTCATCACTAAATATGCACATCTACATCATCACGTACCTAATAACCCCTATCCACACAATCTTAAAAAATTCCACGGATATCCAGAATATATACCGAAGAACGTTAGCTTCGGTAGTGAGATCTGTGCCGAAGGTCCCCCTACCCCACTAATTTTTCTAAGGGTATAAGAATCCATGAAAATTCCCTTATTTAACTCGGTAAAGTAAGGGATGAGTAACGAGGATAACATATTGTATGAAGTTAGAGACAAGGCTGTAATTATCACCTTGAATCTGCCAAAAAGTCTTAACGCTTTGGACTTCCATGGGTACTTGAAGTTGGCTCAACTTGTTGAGCAAGCTGATCAAGAAGAAGGTACCATTCTTACCTTGATCCAATCTACTGGCCGTTTTTTCTCAGCTGGTGCCGACATCACTGCTTTGACTAAAGTTAAGGATGAAGTTTCTCATGAGTATTGGGTAAAGAACTTTGTTGGAAGAAACACTTATGTTACTGATGTTTTCCACAACCATTCTAAGATCTTAGCTGCTGCAGTTAACGGTCCAGTCATCGGATTGAGTACTGCTCTTCTTTCCTTGTGTGACTTGATCTACGTCATGGATCTCTCCAAGTTCTACCTCTTGGCTCCATTTGCCAACTTGGGTCTTGTTGCTGAAGGTGCTTCTTCTGCTACCTTATTTGCAAGATTGGGCTGGTCCAAGTCTGCCGAAGCCCTTTTATTGGCTAAACCAATTCCAGGTAAGGATCTTAAAGAATTGGGATACGTCAACAAATCTTACGATGGCCAGTTCTCTTCTACTGAAGACTTCAACAGCCACGTCTACAAAGAATTGGTTGAAAACTTCAAGGATTTACATGAACCTTCTATCTTAGGTAACAAGAAATTGTTAAGAGAAAACAGAGACCAATTGGTTAACAGTGCCAACTCTAGAGAAGCTGTCTCCGGTTTGTACAAATGGGTCCAAGGAGCTCCACAATCAAGATTCGAAAAGTTATTGCTGAAACAAATCAAGCACAAGTTGTAATTGTTTGAGTAAACTTACTATTTAAATAAGCTTTTAATTGAAAGCATTAAATCTTACTTTCCTGTAGTGTTGACTTTTATTATCTCACTTTAGTAACCTCTTGATAAGAGATATCCCATTGCATACTTGTAATTATAAGTGTAGTCTAACACTTTAGATATAGAAATATAGATATCACCAACACACTTTCTCATAATACACACATCTACACTCTCATTTTTAACCTGTATCTCCCAATTCAATTGAACCCACTCAAGAACCTCACTTGAATTGCGGAGTCGTTTGGTTTTTTTTCAAACGTTTAATTTTGTAAAGAGACGCTAGACTTGAATGAGCTTCAATCTACCCAATCCGAGCTTGCTCGGGATATTGCTTATCGTCACTACGCATTCCGGGCCTCAATTAGTGTTTAATTACCCAGAGAACTTATCTGTACCTAGTAAATCAAGTGCAAAGAGGAACCTGGAAGATTCAGAGGATGAAGAAGACGAAGAACAATACCAACAAAACGGGTCTGCTCTAGAGGAGTATGAGCTACAGAATGCACAGGAATACCATTACAAGTTAGACAATGACCACAAAGAATGGGATACCAACCATTTCAATTATTATATGGGAACCAAGAAGGACTTGATCCTGTTTTTGGACGACCAAGAACAGACCAGACTCCTGAGGGAAACCAATGATGTTGTAGACGATACTAAACTTACAGCTGTGAGCTCTAACTCGAATAATACTACAATCCCTGACACTCCTACTACTTCATCCACCAGTGGAGCCAAAACATCCCAAGCTGGTACAACAGAACCATCTGCAACAGCAATTCTGAACTCATCAGCAGGAGGTGTATCCTCCCCAGCACCAACAGTACTATCTAATTCTACAACAGCCTCAAATAAGAAGACCTCAACAGCTCCAAGAGACGTCAAAACCATATTTGGAGTCGAATCAACGTATCTCTGTGAGATGCTTTCTCCTCCGATGAAGATGTGTAATTCTAGATTTGAACTTATGATTGACGATAAAGTTTTCATAGGTCTACCAATCCACAAATTCGAAAATGGGCACTGGAGGCTCAGAAAACAACACACATTCAAACTGGAAGAGAAAAGTGAAGCCAAGCGTAACAAGAAACTGAAAAAGAAGACTAAACTGGGTGCGAAAGAAGACGAAACAGTCACTGATTCAGCAATTATAGATGAATTAGAAGAAGGAACAGTGCCATCTGAGGGCCAAGAACTGCCTGCTAGATCCAACATGTCAATGTTTCACCTAGTTTTCATTATGAACCCCCCAACCGTTGAATTCAACTACAGAGTTGATGACATGTTCCACTACATAGTGTCGCGTGTTTCTCTTGCTTTAAGATACGAGCAGCTGAAAAACGAGTACGTCTCCAAACAATCAAGAATTATTGTAGCCTTGAAAGAACAATTCGGTGACTCACCCCATGAATTGCAAAAACAGTTAGCACTGCAGTCCCAAATGTACAACTTGGTTACAGAATGTTTTCATTCGGTTTCTTCATCGAAGATTGCAAACTTAAACATCAACAATAAACTCAGATCTTTTCAGATTCCTATAAAGACTGAATTCCACACACTCCCAGAAGTAGCTGTTCCTTTTATACCTGGCTCGCACATTTCATCAAACCTCAACTTGCTTGGAGTTTCTGGATTGGTTAATGTTGGTGAAAGCACACGTTATGGTCAAACAGGAATGGTGGATCAAGAGTCTAGTGTTGGAAAATCAAACGAAATACTAGAGGAAGTAGAAACCTTGGACGGTTCACCTGCGTCCTTGGATTTGGTTTATTTTGCATTAATGCTATTAGATGACCCAGAATCTATCATTAGAGATATCAAAGCAGAGTCAAGTAGTATGGTTGCAAAATTCATAAGATCTATAAAACCTACTGAATCACTTCTCAAATTGTCCGCAAGGAATTCAATTCCAATTCTGAAAATACAATCATTCGCATTCCACTTGATATACTGGAGACGTGCAAGAGTAATACAACCGTTGGGAACGAGGTCTACATATATTATTTCTCCAATGGCTCCAATCAGCATAAAGTTGTTTGACGATATCAAAAATTTTAGGAGACAGTTCCCTTCACTTCCGTCCCTCCCACAAATCTTGAAGCTCTTAAGTCCTCAACTGAGGAAACCACAGCAATTTGCAACAATTGTACCATCAAAAGACCACAAAGAAATATACTTGGAAGCACTTAGCTGGCTAGTAAGACAAGGCTATGTTACTCAACTTCAGACATTCATTTGGCTTAAAATATCTAGAAAAATCAAGATGAAGGTAGACGAGGATTTGGAAAACGAATCACTTATCAAGAAAAGATCTAGCTTGAGTAAGAAAATAAGTGTGGGAACAGACAATACTTCTAAAAAGGCACTGGGGGTAGCTCCGCCTCTGACTGTTCAGCAATTAACTCTGGTTGCTAATAGTAATGCAGCTGTTGTTCGACAGTCTAACAGAAATGGAAAGCAGACACTGAATAAAGCAGGAAACGGTACAAATACAACACCAAGTACCCCCACTGCAAATTCTGTGAATAGTTTACTTTCTCAAGTAAAATTAGATGATGATGATGATACAATTATCTTAGATCCTGTTCGCGCAACCACATTGGAAAGAAGGTGGATTAATAAGATCATCTATGATGAATGTAATTTATCAAGTGAATTAACCACTATATTCTACAAACTTTTGAAGTATATGAATGGTAAGTCACCTTTGGAGTTGCTATTGCTTAAAGAGAATATTTCGAGGACTGAGTTACGGAAACTTCTTTATGCAATAGAAGAACATATAATTTCAGTTAGACACTGGTAATAAAAGAAGACAATGGAACAGACCTTAGAATCTTGAGAGTTATTATATTACAATTTAGAATTGTCTGTAGTTACATGAACTTTAACAGTGATTCTTATTTCACCAACGGTTTAGAGTAAACTGCAAGAAATTTCAAGATGGTTTAGCATATGCTATGATATTCAATTGATTTTTATACATGTTTTCATTCAAATGTCTAGTATCCAGATATCGACATTATCTTATAAACAAACAGTCCAAGGGATGGACCTCTAGTTTTTTTTGCTTATTTTATTTTAAGAGGCTGCAAAATATGAACATTTTTGATGGCCAGACGATTTCTACATCACAGTTCAATCGTTAGTTTACTCTTGTGAAAGTAAAATCATCCTTGAATACTGCCAATTCATATTCCTCGACGTTCCACAACTTGTACCACAGAGCAACTGCACGCATTCCTTCTCTATGAGTTTTTCCTCCTCCACCCTTTTTAGCATCAGCCTGGTTAGTCCACCAACAAGTTGCAAGGTTCTGTGCAGTTTCGTCGTCAGGAACTCCGAACCAATACTTTAAGAGACCTCCGCTTTCATTTGCTTCTTGGTGAGAAGCATCGTCAATACCCCCAAGCCACAGTCTCTTTTCAGTCAGTTCTTGCACTTCCTCGTACAATATACTTCTAAACGCGATCACATACATACGAGTATCTTCAAACTCGAAACCGATTTGCTTAGCATATTCACGAGCTACAGAGACGATGGTAGGGATGTTGAAGGAATCTTGATAAAGCTCAAAGGCATATCGCGGAGTTATGGCCTCAAGAGATTGTAAGGCCAACAGTAAGGCTTTATACTCGTCTGATAAAGTATCCAAATCAAGCAAATGTGGTTTGGAATCATACATCAGTGAGCGGATAAGTTTCGCAGACTTAACATCAACTAATGGCTTATCGACTGCTCGAATAGGAGTAAATAATTCGTCTTCGCCTTCAACTGGTGCAGTGTGGTGTTTCATTTTAGTATAATTAGATATTAAGAGAAATTGAGTTTCCTGGTCTTGCCCTTTTATATAAAAAATCGAGCAAGACGGAGGAACATAGATCTTCAAATACTAGCCCGCAGCCACACATTACTTTTGATCTGTTGCAAGTTTTAGGTAGTATATTTATCATTCCTATCTTTATATTTGCAATAGTCACGTGTTTGAAGGTAGGCAAGAGCAAGTCTTACTTTTCATATTAGTAATTCATTCTTTCAGTTAGAAAATAAGAACTATGTCATGGTCATACGTATAACTAGTATCAGGGTATCATGTTTCTATAACACTACTCGTTCCAACGTTCTTGTCCTGAAGATTTAACACTTAAGTGTGGACCCATTTTTTTCATTTGTGTTGTACAAAAACAGAATATGCAAAGAACGCAATGAACAGCATTATTGGCAGACATTTCGTATTTCGCCTATGATGATTGGGTAGTTGTCATGTAAGTTTCACGGAATTCAGTTCGAACTCTCGTACCGAAATTCTGTTTACAATTTGGTTTCTCGCTTATTATCAAACGTCATGAACCTTGCGAAATCTCAATTAGGAAGTTCGCAACACTTACTAATTTTATAGGTTTGAATATCCGTTCACTGGTTATGCGTTTCCAACTTGTATTTTTTTGTCATTAATTGCTTCAAGTTACTTTGCTTCGTGATATGATTCCTCCGGAAATTTCTCCGCTTTGTTCTGGTTCTTATGTACTGCTACTTGTCTCTTCTAAATCTGTAATATTATACATTAAAATACAATTAATTAAATACATCTTCTCTATCTGCTTCCACTGAACCCTCGATTTCATTGAATGAAATAAAGTGAACAGGGCGGTGTAATTCACTGTAGAAGCTTAGCGGGATGTCAACCTTCATGTCAAACGGCGATTTTCTGTTCCAAATCGTACCCAAGAAAAAGTAATTCCAAATGTTGTCATCAGGGACCATGAAGGCACCTGCAATCTTATCGGAAAGTAAGAGCTGACTCTTCTTGCTGAATTGTGGACTGAAACCCTGTGGAGATGGATTTGAAAAGTCCTCATTTCCCTTACCCCAATCAAATCCTTCTGGAGTGAGTTCAAACGCAGAAAGCGAAACTGAACCTGGAGTGTACGCAACAACCAAAGATACGAAATTCGATGAATGTTCTTCGTGGAATCTAGACTGAACCGTCACATCTGTAGATGACAAAAATGGCGACTCGGTGGATTGAGAATGTATCCACCCCAAAAGCTCCAAACCATCCAAAGGTCCTTCGGCTTCAACGGATGGTAATTCACTTGGGAAGTCTATAGAATTAGGTTTACCTAATTGAGGGACAAGTGCAATGTACAGAATTTCCTTGACTTCTGCATTATCTTCAGGAGACTTACCGTAGATGAAACCACCCACTTGTATTCTCAAGTCTGAAACCTGAATAAACTTTTTGAGCAAGTTTTGGGGCATGATATACGTAAAGGAATCATCATCAACAAAGTCATTCGAAGAAACGTAAATATTCTTGGAGCGCAAATGCAAATTATTTGAAGCAATCGCTCTATTTCTCCATTCATTCTTCGATGAAAACGTCAGCTGTTCGTAGTTCGTTGTTGTAACTGTAACTATTTCCTCACCATGGACGTTAGTGGTTGAAGTCTTCAACGCTGTCAATTCTTTATTCTCTTGCTCGTCAGGCTTGTTTTCGATCTCTGCCATCTCTTGTCTTTTGACAGATGGAGCTCTAATGTCTTGTCCCAATATCAAATCACGGATTTCAGATTGGGTTAAAGATTGAATATTCACATTATGTTTCTTCGAGTAGTCCGATAAGATGACATCCCTCAATTGAGCCTCCACGTCAATCCATTGTTCATCGGTTAATGTGGGCCAAATATGATGATCCTGAACAACAACTGAGGAATCTGGTCTCAAAATAAGGTTGGTGCGTTCTTGACTAATTCCATACGCCCTCAAGAGCAAAATAATTCTGGAAAAGGCAGTGTATGCTGAAATGCTATTCAACCAATCATCATAAAAGTTAAAAAGTACCATTTGTGGTTCACTAGCCTTCAAAACTATATCCGCCAACTTGTCTATTTTCAATGCCAGAGCAAACGGTAAATGCAATTCAGAAGGTCTTATAGAGATATTTGGGAAATCCAACATATGTACCTCTAATGGGTCAATCATTCCCTTTCTAGTTAATATCAATTGCTTGGGCTGCTCTTCACGGGGTAAAGAGCGAATCAATGCGGCAACTTCTTCTGCGGTTTTCCATTTTGCTAATTGACCTAAACGTTTCTGTCCAGCCCATACCGAAGTATGGATAACCTTCAAAAATAATTGACCTGATTTTGGATTTAACATAAAGATAGCACCATTGATTGGTTTCGTTGTCAAGTTCCCCTCAAATGTTTTATGAACAGTCACTCTGTAAACATTCGTATCATCAATAAAAAGCTGAGTTTCGTTGTTGAATAATTCAGCATAGTTGTTTGAATTCAAAAACGCTTCTTGTGGTTGAGATTGGTACAATTGTAAACCCTTGCGAACACGTTCACGTAACACGTAAAGGGCAGGATTAGCTTTCATGATTTCCTTCAAAGCATTTTGAACCAATGGCTTTAAACCTGGGAACCAGTTACCATACACTTCATACATATTGTATGCCAAATCGACAGCAATGATGATACCAGTTGGGGAAGGGTAACTACTAGTGTTGTCAGTAGTATAGTCTAAGAATTTTGCTCTTGCGTATCTTGCGATATCATGAGAATCGTAGTCTCCATAACGTAACTGTACATCAATCCAAAACTTGTCTGAGCTTATTTCCATCTGATCATTCTTATCAAAAAGAAGAGACGGTCTTGATACGTTCCACTTATAAGTAGTAGTTAAAACAATATCGGCACAACTCGAGTTCATTTTGTAGGATTTTCTTGGATGAATTGCTTGCTTCTCAACACTATCCACCTGCAAAACTTCTAATTCTTTATCTAAGACTTGACACAAGTCCTGTACTATTGACTCATGAATCTTCTGCCACAAGTGCGCTCTGAATATCTGAATCAAGGAGATTTTCAAGGTTGGGATCTTACCATGGAGGAAAATTCCAGTTAAATCTAATTGAACTAAGAAACCAACGTAAACGTTTGCACGGTTGATAGTTGGGGACCACCACAAGGTAAAACGACGGTTTGGAATCTGGGATAAACCAGATCTTTGGGCGTTTGTTAACTTCTTGAATTTTAAAGAGTCTTCAAAGCCAGATGCTTTCTCCCAGAATAAACCTTCCCAGGAGTCAAATCCAGTTCCTCTGAACAAAGTATGCTCCAAAATTGTCTCAATACCACCAAGCAGCTGAATCACATCTGTTCTGTATGCATTAAGGTTCCACAATCTTCCGTCGTGATGGTTCAGGGTCCACCAGAATGGGTTGAAACGCGGCAAACTGAATTGTTTAAATTCACGTCTAATTCTGTGACCTTTATCGTACGCCAAAGTATGTCTGTCCTTCTGAAACAAGGTAGAAATACGAGGAATACCACGATCCCAGTTCTGTTCCATATCTTCAAAGGTCAATCTACGGTTTTGCTCCAAGGCTTCCTGCCTCTTGATAGCATATTCAGCCCAAACACGCTGTGAGTCCAAAAACTCATTTTCCCAAGTGGTGATATATCTGAAAATAGTTGGAATCATCTTTTCATCCATGTGTGTCATACCTGCTCTAAAGTGTGTTATTCCAGTATCAGTCTGTTTTGACCAGCGCAAGTCTGAAGCAGGAATTAAAATATGCAGCGCACTTAACATACCTAATCCACCCAACTCTTTTGGTGTGTAAAAGACAGCTGGTGGAAATCTGGTTGGCATTTTCGAGTTGAGGCCCATCTTCACACGGTTCTGGATCTTAGTTTCACATTTAACTAATGTATCCAAAAGTCCTTCGGTTGAAACAGCAGCTTCTCTGAAATACGTACAGAGCGCAATTAATGCAGTGTTCCATTTAGATGCAACTTTAGTGAAAGTAGTGGATCCTGACGACATTAATATCTGGCGTATTCTGTTATTGAATCGGTCAATCTCGGCTTGGGAAACTTGTAAGTACGCTTGGGCAGTTCTCTCTTTGGTTTCTTGGTGAACCAAATCCCAAACTCCTTCTGCAGTAGACTTGCGTCCAGAAGAAAGTCTTGCCTTGGGCAAAATCCGTACTTCAAACCCACACATGGAAAACAAAAGATTAGGATTATCCTTCGAGTATACCGAAGCAAAAGTATCTTCCCATTTTATCGTAGTCAATGATTTGGGGATTCTACTTTCAATTTCCCAAAACACAGCTCTACCCAAGTTCACGTCATTACGGATTAAACGCATCCTTGAATCTCTAGGCCAGCAGCGGCGGTTGTTGTAGCCAACAACATTTTCAAAGTTAGGGTCAGGATTTTCAGAGAGGTAGTCCTGGACCAATCCGGAAGCTTCATCGTTCGTGAAACGGAACATGATGTGGATCTTGTCTGTGTAACGCGAGTAGAGACGAATTGGGTTGTTTGTTTGTGTTTGAACGTCTTTAAACTGAAGGAAGCTATTTGGCTGTTGAGGTGGGCCTGCTAATTCACCTGCCCTGTCAATACCCAAAATGAGTAAATCCACAACTAACCCATAGTACTGATACATGAACGAGGCAAATTGTATACCACGCACCATACCATATTGGTTAACGTGGTTCATATCCTTATACGATAAGTTGACATTGTTTTTAGACAGAACATAATCCGCAATATTTGGGTCAACTACTAAACGTAACAATCTATTGAGAAGAGTGAAGTCGACTTTTTCAGTAAACTTGTCAAGGTTTGTTTCGAACATTACATTGGACTCACCATTTTCAGTGTTCCAAACTTCGTTCAAATTGTTAATTCCTTGACACCACTTGTAAACCAAAAGTGGTGGGATCTCTTCATCACTTGGTTTAACCCAGTTGGGGAAAAGCTTTCTTTTATCAGCCTCGTACCACAAGTACTGGTCCAAGTATGCATCTGTGATCTTCTCAAGTGGGTCAACAGTATATGTTGGCACCAAGTGGCTGTAGTAGTCCATTAATTCCAATCCAACTTCTTTGAAAATACGCTGTGTGAGAAGGAACTTCTTTATACGAGCAAGACATTCGTGCGGATTGTCATATGCTTGTTCAATCAATGCTAATTCTTCTCTTTGTGCTGAGTTTAATCTTGAGTTGGCGTTATAACTTTCTTTCAAGTTTTCTAAGGCAAGAACAAGCAATTTGGTATCATGTTTGTAAGTTAACGGAGGGAATGGAATAGGGCTGAATTTGCGTGATTCAAGCCATTCAACCATTAATTGGAAAATTGACACTGCCTCAGTAGGGGTAACGTATGGCCCGTCCTTGGCAAAGCTTGCTTGCCTATCCTGCTCATTCTTTACCCATAATCTTGTCAAACGTCCTAAATTCTTCTTTGCAACTGTTTTCTCAACAGTGGTTCCTTTTTGTATACGCTCTCTATTGTAATGAGCTACACTTATCCATCCGTCAGCCTTGGCTTGAATGTACCGTTCAATAATCTTTTCAACAGGTTCAGGTAACCCAGGAACTTTCCATGGAATATTTGCCTTCCAGCATCTCCATGCTTCACTTAAATGTTGAAGAATTACTTTCAGCTTGTTTTGTTTGAGGCCATCTGGAATCATATCCAAAATGTCATGCATCACTTGAGCTCTTAATTCTAAATCGTAGTATGAATCTACTCTCTGTTTTGTGATTGTTTTGACAACATCATTGCTTCGTCTTCCTTCAAACTGTCTTGCTAACAAATTGCCTAGCCATCTCTCAAGTAAAGGAATGATACCACGCAAAAAGAAAAGCCACACTCTCCACGCTGGTTGCCAGAAACCACAACCAGGTCCCTTGCCAATTACTTCGTTAAATCTAGTATAAACAACATGCTTCAAGTCTTTACAGGCTCGAATCTGATGCATCACTTTGTACTTGTATCTGTAAATTCCTGTGAGTTGTCCCAAATGGTTAAGGATATAGTATAAACCATCTGCAAGTTGGTATGCATCGACATTACCCAAACGGTATTGAACATGAGAATCCACAACTATCTTGACAACACGTAATATTTCTCTAATCAAGTGGAAAGCGTTACCAAAACGGGACTTCTTACGTTCTTTAGTGGTGAGGGTTTTGGTTGGCTTCAAATTGAAGTTGTAGTCCAAGTGAAGGTATGTCAATCCCTTTTTATGTATGAGCAAGTTGAGCATATTGAAACCTTGACGACAGACTTGCAATCCAGCTTCAACCCAATCAATTGAGGTTTGTTGGAAATACTTAGTTGATTTGAGTGTTTTCAAAAGTGTTGCATTCTTTCGTGACAGCTTCTTCTGAGTATGCAATTCGTTCAACACGTAGTCTTTCAAGAGCTTTTGGTAAGATACCTTTGTTTTAAGTGGTGCATCACGAGGTGTACGCTGTTTGTACCAAGATTTAACCAAAGAAACATCTTGTGCACGAACCATTCTCCCACTTCTACGATTGAACGGGTACGGAGCCTTCAACAATTGAAGTGCTTCATTAGTACCTTCAGGAACAGTTGCTTCATCATTCATGAAAGGGACTATTCCTCCCAAGTCTATCTCTTCATCATCTTCTTCCTCAGATATTGGTTTCTTCTTAGGTGTCCTGATGGGATAGAATCGTTTATCAAAACTTCCAAGGTCTTGATCCAGAGGACATATTGTTGGATTATGGTACCAACTCAAAGAAACTTTCTTCACAAATGAGTTGTACAAGTATGGAAATGCTACTTTGTACTCTGTCTTAATAGGTGTTCTGAAAATTATCCTATCAATCGAATTGAATTCGGTGAAATCCTCTAGTTCTGGATTATTGATTTTATCTTTAAATAAAGGTTCAAACTTAGGTCCCCCTGGAAGTGTCAAGTTAAGTGCTTTTGCTGTGAAAAAGGAGCTCTTGTCAAATAGGTGGATGCTATTGTTATTTGAATGCTTTGGAAGAATCACTTTGGCCAAATGATATAAATCAGCCATTTTCTGTAGGTCCAAATTCCATTTCTTGTATGATTCACCGTTGACAAAGTCCGGGTCTTCTATAAGGGGTTTTGATTCGTACAAATATTCAGCCAAGTCGTCGCTCAAGCTTGTCAATTCCAATTGGATTGGGTCCAATGGTTCTATATCTTGTAAGTTCTCTATCCAATCTACTACTGGCTCTTCGTCGTCGAACGGAGGGAAGACCATTCTCTTGAAATGTTTTCGGTCTCGTTTCTCGCGTCGCATCATGATCCATGCACTTGCCCACTGTGCAACGTAGACTGGTTCTATAACTCGAGGTATTTCGTTTACAAATGTAATTGCACCGCTTACATGGTATAATACACGTACTTCTCTTTGTTGTTCCCATGGTTGAGGCATGTTCTCGAGTAATTTCAAAAGGGCATGAGGTAAGTACTTGAGCGATGCCAAGTATGCTTTCTTATCAGTGGCTATTCTCTTCAGTGAGAGGTCGCCATGGCTATGCATTATCTTCCTGAGATGTTCTGGAGGCATCATTGGCTTTGGCGGAGAAACAAGCGTTCGTTTGCTTGTTGCAGTACTTGCTACAGCCCAATGCCGATTCTTCTGAGTTTGGATCCATCTTTTCTTACGCTGCTCGAGTTCATCAGAACTGGGTCTTTTATTAGGATTGGGCAATTGCCCCTTAGGTGGCGGTGGAGGAGGAAGTGATGATCTTGGAGTTGGAAGCGATGACTTCGATGGTGGAGGTGGTGGTGGAGGATAAGATGCATTTCGTGGAGTGGGAAGACTCAGGCCAGGAGGTGGTGGAGGTGGTCTATTCCCATTTCTCTTAACTCCAGGAGGTGGAGGAGGAGGTGGGAGCTGTCGTGCCATATCTCTTGTATTCAAATTGGTTCTTGGTCTCTTTTTAAAGTTCGATGTCATTTTTTAGATCGATTGTCATTTTTCATGTCACAAATAAGTCGCGACATGTCGTCTTGTGTCTTGTAGAGACTCCTTTCCGATCTTATTTTATGTCGCGTTCATTTTATCAGACGTTACTTATTAATCGTAATAATGGGCAATATGACCAATAGTACGATGTCCCAGCAGGGCAATTCGAGTTCCAAGAGCTTGTTTGACACTGGGTCGTCACTTTTAGGTAGTTTTACCTTGTTGAGCGGACTTATTGAGGCTCGTATCGAACAACTGGAACAACTGTCTCTTATGGGGTTTCGTTTTGGGAGGATAGCATTGTACTTTTGTCTGGTTTATGGTGTTACTTGCTTGCTTATGGCTCTTATTATCAATAGGACTTTGGTGATT
The DNA here is from genome assembly GCA_030568835.1 of Kodamaea hsintzibuensis (nom. inval.). Lineage (NCBI taxonomy): Eukaryota > Fungi > Ascomycota > Pichiomycetes > Serinales > Debaryomycetaceae > Kodamaea > Kodamaea hsintzibuensis (nom. inval.). The sequence goes on from JAJMJA010000048.1 coordinate 29,779, forward strand.
GCGCTGACTAATAGTATGAGAGTTCAGCAGCTTAATGCGCGTGGACTCTCCAGCTTAATCCGTATTAAGGAAGTAGTGTTAAAGAGGTTGAGTACATGGACGATCCGGATGTTTGTTATCTCGATGTTATGTTACAATACATATAATGTTTTGGTTGCCTTGAATTTGCATAAGCATTTGGCCTCGGAGAAGACTATTATTTGGCCGTGGTTGTACAAGTATTTCATACCCGATTCGCTTTTTGCGTACAACCCCGACTATTTTGCTGATTCGAGGTACATGAAAACTCCAAAGCAAGTAGTAATGATAGGCCCGAGCACAGACATGAACTGGCCTGTGTTCCTCTGTTACTGCTCCCTGGTGTTCGTGGAGTCATTTATTCTGGTGAGTCAAGGTAGAAGACCATTCAATGATAACGGAATTACTGTTTTCGAGCATTCATTAGTATTCCAGGAATTCAGTGGTGGTGCTGGGATCTTCTTAGAACGGTTCAGAGATAATATCAGTAGAAGCAGCACAGCATATAATAGACCTACGCAGCAAGTTCTTATGATTACATTATTCCTGTTGTTGAGCCATTTGAGTACACATATTGGAGCATTGGTTAACAATAACAAATACCATCTCGTTCCCCTGACTATCATTGGGGCAAGTTTCTTTGCGTACTTTATAACCAACATTGTGCAAGGATACATATTTGAGTTGCCATTTATCTTACTCACAACTATTGTTCCACAACTTTTAATCATAGCAGTTATACTCTTGTGTGTGGCAATTTTCGCTATTGCAATAGTGTTGAATGGGTTCTCACTCCAAGATCTCAATTATCTGAGTCTTATTTCTGGAAGAGGCGGAAATGAAGAAGAAGATTTTGCCGGTATTTTCAGCTGGGAAGACGATTTCTTCACTGCATTGATCAACGTAGGCACTTTGGCTATCTCGCTGGCGGGTAAGTCGAGTTACATCAAGGAGATAAGTCTTATAACATTGAACGATACTACGTGGGTAGATTCTGCTGTGCAGCAAAATAAAGGATATGGAAATTTCATTTCTCAGACGAATACCACTGAGAAGGAATCTGAAAAGACAGGAATTATCTCGCAAAGGTTGGAATCTGTGTCAGGACTTGTTTCACGTCTTTGGGAGCTTCTTTTAACTTTTGTAACAAATGGTTCAAATTGGGTTCGCAAGAATAATAAGCCCAAACAGTTGCCTAGTTTCCTTGAGAAGTACAAGAAGTCGTATAAAGAACCAGCAACACAAGCTATTAATTTAGATTGTTTAACAGAAGACCAGATAACTGAGCGTTATCTTGCTATTTTAGCTGGAGCGGACTTGGCAGAAGAAGATAACTCTGGAGACTATGTATTTGAGGAGATTGAATCTGAAATAGAAAGTGATGATGAATCTGCCGATGTTAGCATGGGAGAGTTGTTGGATGCGGAAGAGTTTGTTCAGTTGGTCAGTTCAACGAGTTCAAGTATTTCCGTTTTGAAACACCATCTCACAGCAGAAAGAAGAATGACAAGATCGAACTTTAGATTGACGGTTGGAGGAAAAAATACACTTGAAGGGAAAGAGACTGATGAGACTTTTAAGTTACTTCAGGTGATAAATAGAAGAAGACTGATCAATGAGAGCGAAAGTGAAGATATGTCCTCTCGGTTTGATTGTGTTATTTGTCATTGTAATGTTCGTGAGATCATTACTTGGCCATGTAAATGTTTTGCAATTTGCGAGCCTTGCAGACTTACGTTGGTGACAAAAGGAATTGAGGGATGTGTATGTTGCAGAAGAGAAGTTGAAGGTGTATCTAAAGTATTTATACCATAGTGGTATTAGGGTTAAGTATGTTGAATGAGTATATGATAGAGTACATGAATTATGGAGACCGACTGTGAAGTATTATTGTATATATTAAGAATGTAATTCAAATTATGGGTTGTTTGTAGGTTTAGAAGTGAGTGCTGGGAGGGAGGTTTACAGTTAGTGTACATTTACTAGAGGAACAAGAGCAAAAGTAAAAAAAAAAAAATGATGCCTTCAGCCAGAGTCGAACTGACGATCTCCTCATTACTAGTGAGGTGCCTTACCAACTTGGCCATAAAGGCTTTTCCTGTGAAGTTTTGTGGAGTGAGAGCTTTGTGTGTAGTTATTTTACAATTGTCACGTGAGTTTTACGTAGCTTTTACTGAGGAGCCGCTTTTAACTTCAGTTCATATCCATGAGAGAACATACCATTACGGTCAAGTACAATTATTTGGATTGAATCAACCTCCTCTCCCCTCCATCACCATGTCATTTAAAATACTTCTTAATGAGAATGTTGTTTATTAACAATGTAGAAAAGGCACTGTAAACTTTATTCCCCTGTTCAACATTACATAGTGTGAGCGAAGTGACCCATGTAGATATGCAAATAATTATACTAGTTCACAACCATTTGACAAATTACCACGGAACCATTAACTTGAGAAGAAATGACACACTATAATCCGAACTCTATCCCCTCCATCGTCTTACCGTCTCTCAACAGTAACTTCCCAAGAAGAAACTCAATCAATTATTATACCTACAGCTTTGCGCGTACCTAACATTTTTGACAGGGCTGCAAATTTTCACTATCAAAACAAGACGCCAAAATAAAACAATATCATTACATATTCAAGAAGACAGGATCAATAAGTACAATGTAATATCCACATATATTAGAAGAATAGACATCTGAAAGTAATTTAGTCCTCAACATCCGGATCTCATAAATCAATATAACAGCCAATTTGCCACCACACCTCTACTTCACAGCACATACCTCTTTCAATGTACCCTCAGCCTCCTACCGAATCCCCATATAAAATGTAACAGTGTAGAGGAAAAAAATACAAGGCGTAATGGGAGGCTCAGCCTGCGAAGTTAAGTACCGCATCTGATTCCGTTTTCTCCAAAAAAATCTAACGAGAGAAACACCCTACGAAGCCTATAGTTTACGAGGTTTTCCTAATGAGACCCTTTAAAACCATCACACTTCTTCACTAGACATTCATAGAAAACATAGAGTAAATGTAATAAAATAAATACGTCAATGATCAGTAAATCAGCATGAGAATCACAAGCATAATGTATACGAAAAATAGTACAACCAAACTCATAAACAAAGAACTGCTCAACTCACATGAAAATATATACCCATCCTCTCACACCCGTCGAGCCCCTATTGGAATTGACATAGAAAAAATTAATGAGCAACGAAAACCTCACACCAAAAATGCTGCGTCTTTGAAATTTATGGACAACAACAGAGAAAAAAAAAGACTTTAGTTTCTATAATCAAGATGGCAATAACCAGTGACACTGCTGTAGGGGCGGCGGCGACGTCAGCCTCAGCTACTGCGTATTCTTCGCTCAAAAGTAAGTCTCCAATAGATTGGGACTTGTTGACAGAAACCTTGGGAGATACTTTTATAAAGTATTTGAACTATTTAGATAAGGTACCTGGTGGACAAATCATCTTGAGGTATATCAAGAGTTCGTATCAGAATGATCCAATCCGTTCGATTTTCGAGTTTGCTTTATTCTTATTTGCTGTCAAGTATTTCCTTTCTCTGAAGAAGAAGGAGAATAAGAATGATTTGGTACGTTTCTCGAAGAAGGAAGTTGACGAGTTATGTGCTGAATGGGAACCTGAACCTTTAGTTAGTTCAATTGAAAACGTCGAACAATGGCAGTTGAAATCCATTCCCACCGTCATGGGCAACAACGGTGGCCACATCACCTTGCAAGGTTATGCAGGCAACGATGACGAAGATTATGTCAATGTAACTAACTTATCATCGTACGACTTTTTGAACATGAACGAAAGCGAAACCATCAAGGATGCCGCCAAAGCCGCAATCAAAACAACTGGTGTCGGTGCATGCGGCCCTCCTAACTTTTACGGTACCCAAGACGTCCACGTCAGATTAGAAGAAGACTTGGCCAAATACTTGGATGGCGAAAAAGCCATTTTATACGGACAAGACTTTGTCACTGCAAGTTCGGTCATCCCAGCATTCCTCAAAAGAGGTGACCTCTGTGTGGTAGACTCTGGTGTCAACTTGGCAATCCAAAAAGCCCTTATCGTATCACGTTGTGACATTGAATGGTACGACCACAATGACATGGAACACTTGGAAAAGATCTTGACCGAAATCAAACCTGTATTGGAAAGACAGAAACCACTTAGAAGACGTTTTATCATCACTGAAGCCATCTTTCAAGCCACTGGAGACTTGGCAGAATTGCCAACCTTAGTTGAATTAAAGAACAAGTTCAAATATCGTTTGTTCTTGGACGAGACTTTGTCGGTCGGTGTATTGGGTGCAACCGGAAAGGGACTTGTAGAACACTTCGGCATTCCTAGACTGGAAATTGCCATCACCATTGGTTCGTTGGCCTTATCGCTCGGTTCGTCTGGTGGATTCTGCGTGGGTGTTGAACCTATGGTACATCACCAAAGAATTCAATCTGTTGCTTACGTTTTTAGTGCCTCACTCCCTCCTTACTCTGCTAGAGTAACCTCCCAAGCTATTAAGGAGATTACAGAAAATGTCGACTCCAAGGGTAAATCCCAATTGATTAGCAAATTACATGAAAACGTTCAGTACGCGTACTCTTCATTGAGCTCGAAACTCGCCCAGAACAAGTACGTGACAATCATTTCAAACGAAAACTCTCCAATTGTCCACATTTCCTTGTCACAACAATTTAGAGAATCGTTAGGCTTGCCTGCATTTTACGGTAACACCACCTTCTTGTCGACTGGGAAACAAAGCAAGTTTGTCAACGAGTTCGACGAGGACCACAACGCCGAATCCTTCCTCTTGCAATTGATTGTAGACGAAGTGTTACGCAAGTCGCTGGTTTTGATTACACGCCAAAAGGAAATCTTACAACACGAAAACTTGCCTGTGATCTCGCCCCAATTGTTGGTCAACATCAACACGGCCGTCACCAAGGCTGAGTTGGATAAAGTGGCCACCGCATTGAATGCAGCTGTAAACAGCATCTGCGCTCTGACTAACTTGGGAGATTTGAACGACAAGCTCCTTAAATACTAATCTCTCTCACAACATTCTCATCACACCTCATTAATATTTATACATAGTATTAACTAATATATTACTTTAACATTCTGTTTCTTGCTTCACGAGCAATAGAACGAGCTTCTTCGATATCATGTGCATTGCTATGATTCAAATCTTTGGCCATTTCGTAAGCTTCATCGTAGTTTTTATTTTCCAACGAGTACCTCGCCAACCAAAGACGTGCCTTGGATGTAGAGTCGCTGATGCCCCATTCAAACTCCTGTTCAAAACAGAGTCGCATGTACTTGTATGTGTCCTTCAACCTACCCAACTTTTCGGAAATAATTGCTAGCTTATAGCAAATGTGTGGTTCGGCATTTATGATGGGTTCTTCAACATTTCCAGATTGCAGCTGCTGCAGCAGCAGCTGTTGCAGACTATTCTTGAAAGCATCTATCAGAAGCGCCTTCTCAAACAGCTTGATTGCATCTTCGTACTTGTCTATCTTCTCGTAACAGTTCCCTATAGCTTGCCACATTCTTTTGTCTAATGGTTGCAAATTCGTGGCTCTTTGATAATAATACAATGCATACAAATGCATATCCAACACCTCGTACGCTTGCCCCAATCCATACCATGCTCTAAAGTCTTTGGGGTTTATATCTACAGCTCTTCTGTACGACTCTATAGCAGCGTGCGAGTTTTTCAACTCAACAAACTCATGTCCCATTAATGTCCATGCAGAAAGACAGTTCTTATTCAAAATAAGTGCACGTTTGTAGTACATGATTGCTTTTTCATGTTCACACTTCATGGAGTGGTAGTTGGCTACAATGCAGCAAGTTTCAGGTCGAAACTTATCAATTTGAGAAGCAAACTGGGCTAAGAATGAGAGCTTGGACTTTTTCTCCATCACATACAACATATTCGAATATGTATCCAAGTCATCTAATCGGAGTGGGTCGCTTGTGAGGATGGAGTCAAATATCGTTTCGGCTTGGAAGTAGTCCAAATTATGGTAGCACACAAGGAATTGTTGGATTTTAAGAAAGTTGAAGGCAGGGAATGTTTGCATGAGGCCCTGTAATTGCTCTTGTACGCTATGCAGTTGCTGGTAAAACTCTTGTTTGATGACCACTTCAAAGATTTGGAACATTACGTTAGTTGAGAGTGGAGTTTTTGAGTTTTTGATACGGTTGATGAAACTCAAGGCGTCGTCCAAAGAATTAAGCAGGGCTATAAGTTCTTGCCAACACGACCAATTGTATGGGAAAAGTACAAGTGAGTTGTACAAATTGTTCTGTGCCAACGAGTATTTCTTCTTTTTATTGTATATGACTCCATTCAAGTAGTAAAGGAACGCGTTGTCTGGGTTCTTGGAGTGGTACTGGTCGACTTCCTTTAATATTTTAGACAATTTGCTATTGAGTGTATTGATAGTTTCTCTCTCCAGCAGAGAGTATTGGTCTTCGTTTTGTTGCTGTAACTGCTGCTGCAAATTAAGATGTTGCTGATGAGGGTATTGGTACAGGCTAAGTTGCAGCAGGTCGCCGAATGATCCTACATTCAATGACCCATCAGTCTCTTCAGTTGAACGCTTATCAATAGATATAAGTGTCAGGTAAAGTTTAAGAAAAAGCAGATCTCCACTTACACAACTATTCAATACTTGAGCAGCCCGATCAAACTCTTTGCAATTGAGATACGACTTGGCTAGCACGAATTTATGTTGATCTTGTTTGTCTTGTTCAGATAATTCCAACAGCGGGTACTCAAACGATTGAGTAGATTGAGGTAAACCATTCAAAGCTTCAGCACACCATTTGGCTGCATGATGTAAATTCAATTTCTCTAGCCTCTGATACGCAAGGAACAAGTCCGACCTTGTCTTATCTGCCATTACAACTTGTTATGTTTTCTGACCACAACTGTATTTTGCAATTGGTTTCGTTGATTTTGCGACTTTGAAAAACCCAATCATCGCTGAAACCAAGTAGTAACATAAGACACAACAAAGGAGTATGACTACGGATGAGGAAGTATCTACAAGGATAAATGAGCTTCAGGAGCAGTTGAGGAAGTCGATCGAAACAGTTCATTCTGCGTATAGTCTTCGTGAGGCAGCAGAAACACTTGCCAATGGTGGAGAGTCAAGTGATGATGTCAATAGAAAACAATTCATACTCGACTCGTTCCAGGTGAGCAAGTCTGTGAAGAATTATAAGGAATGGGAATTCAATACGAAGCAGCAGTTTATCAATGAGAATTTGTTGCAATATAACAAGACTACTGGAGAGATGTCGCGGTTGAACTATGATGTTTCAGTACTAAAACGAGAATATGATGTTTTGAAACAACTGGGAGGAATAACGTTACCAGTATGGTCAGTATCTAAAGAAGCATTAATTGAATTAAATGACCCTGAATTACTCAAGAATATAGATGATTTACCACTGGTGATCGACTTACACCGCATCTATTCAGTGGATACAGACGATCTTCCATTTCCAGATTTCGAACAATTCAACAAGTTGCTCAACATTGAGTTCAGACTAAAAGCCAAAAAGAAGATGACATTTGACGTCTTGAATCATTTGCGAAACCAAATCGTAACAGATAATGGGAAATGGTCAGTACGTGAACAAGAGTTAAACGAGTTCTTTGACAACCAATTACCCTCAATCATGAGTAACGTAGAAAACATCAAGGTGAATGAATACGAAACTTCTAATGAAATGGAAGATGAAGATGAAATCGAAGAAATCGAAGAAGAAGAAGTTGATACACCTGTGGAAAATGATCATCACCATGAACATGAACATGAACATGAAGAAGAAAATGAAGAGAATCATGAAAATGAGATTGAACCTCATAACGATACAAACACCCAAACAGACAATAATACTCAATCCAATAATCAAAACGAAAACGAAACAGAATCACTCAATCAAGATCAAGACCAAAATCAAAATCAAAATCAAGTACACCCCGCAAACGAAGATGAACAGTTTGAACATATGCTTATAGATGAATAACTACAGAATGGAACGTATAACTTGTATATGACTAATATAATCTTTACTCAGACTTAACCTCGTCTGCGGTACTTCCACCAACAATATATTTAAATGCTTGAGCGGGGGAATCACCAGCATCAAGTCTAAACTTGGTGATTCTCACCAATTGATAGCCTGCAACTCCACCCAAGAAGAAGTTGACGGAAGCCAACAATGGGTTACGTGGCAAGATAACAAACCCAGCCCATCTAGTCCAGATAGCACCTGTAGCAAATAAGGCAAGTTGTTGAGTACCACTCAACTTTTCTACTGGTCTTTGGATATCATTCAATCCAGCAAACACAAGCGACCACTTGAAAACTGGCGCCCAGAAATGAACCGTTCTAGGTCCAGTCTCTGACTGCATGAAACGCGAGAACTTCGATACGTGAGGTGCTGCACTGGCCATCTTTATCTTACTACTGATCCTCCGAAACTTCCACTTGAATCCCAAAAAAAAAGTTGGGTTGCGAATGATAGTGTTTGGTCATGGCACACGACCTAGTATCAATCTTAATGATGTACCTTATACACTTTATAAGTACCTTGTATTTTATGTATACTTAATTTATATATATACCTTGCATTATATAGAGAGAGCTAGCTTACTTATTTCTCATCTTCCGATGAGTATAATTCTATCAGTCCGCTGTCTTCCTCGTCGTCGTCATCTTCATATTCGTCGTAAGGCCGTATCACGGGCTTGTTATGGTAGAATGAATCTATTCCCAACAGATTAATTACAGTGCTGTCGCTGTTGGACGATAAGTATTTGGATACAATTGCTTTTTGTTGGTTGATAGGAAACTCGTTGAGTTGGATGTTGATGACAGTACGGTTTTGTATAAAGTTGGCTAACCGTTCTTGTACTAGTTCGTGTCTGTCAGTATTTTGGATCGAGTCGTTCAATATTAAATCTACCATATCTTCTTTAATTGCCAACTCTATTAAGCTCCATTCTTGTGGGAACATTATCTTAAATATTGTACATTTTCTGTAGAGCCAAAGTTTCAGATTCTGTGCCACCGCTTGTACAAACGTGTCGTCATATTTATCTGGCGAGAAACACCCTGTGCCCCATTCTTTAGAGTTCATGTAAGAAACAAACCCCAATAATATCTTCTCCACTGCCCATGCGGGGTTCCATAATTCTTCGTGGAATGAAGTCATACTGAGACATAGTGATGAACGCGTAAGGAATCGGCCAGTTGGCAGTATCATCTGGATCTCAGGCGCCTTGAAGGGGAAGTTGGTAGGGAAAAATATCACCCCCATATAAAGCCCCCCTTCATACACTGTGTCCGCTGACCCATTGATTAAAAAGTACCACGTACATACATTCTCATCACTAGGTTTAACTGTGATCTTGTCTAGCGGTTTATGGAAAAACTGTGAATAATCCTTGTTTAGAAGCTGTATGGTGGACCTGTCAGGTACCCCACCATGCGTAACATGAGAAGGAATAGCTTCAACTATAGAATCTTGGTGGTTGAAGAACGCATCCAAGTCTATTTGTTCTCTCATATTGCCTTAACTAAGGGCTTTTTTGTGGATTGTAATCAATAGAATAAAAAACCGCTTTAATTTCAATTGAGATTTCTCTATTGCAACCTGAAGGTTGCAAGGACGAAGGTTTGTGAAGTGTTAATGAATATATTGTTAGGAAGAATGTTAACAAGAGTGTGGAAATATTTTAGATTTTAGAAGATTACTGCTGACGTGTTAACGTGTTAACGTGTTATCATTTAATACCATATAGTTAAAGACTCATAGTAATCAAAATGACATTAAACGAAGGTCTTTTGATTAACCATAAATTTGCTACTACAAACTCAACTTTCATCATGAAATTTTGTACTGTTGTTCTTCTATTGGTTTCTTTGTTGAGGAGAATGTTAGACAATCCACAAGACGTATCAAGTCTCCTTAAATTATTTATTATCTAAAGTTCCTAGTAGTTGGAATAGAAAACGCTTAATAAGTGTGCAAACTTTACAAAGAGATATGCTTTATAATGCCTTGTCTACTCTAATTACTTTCTACTGAACTTAGTAATTGATTATATTTTTCATGTAAAAGGTACAGATTTTTATCAAATTTGCACCCAAGTTCACAATAGAGAGTTTCAACTCTAATTAAAAATCTAAATTAACTTATAATTCATTTTACTTTTAAACCATATATGCCATAAAATACTCTTTCAACGCACTATCTCAATGCAATATTCATCTAACTAGAAAGAAATAGTGAATTTGGATTCTTCAAATTTCGGATTCTACTGCGTTTTGTGATCTAAAACACCACCAGTGGTAATCAAGTCAATACTTTGTTCACTACATCGTGTACATCATAGTCTGAGTCCCTCTATATAAGCCCTGCTTGTTTGCAAAGTCCATAGAAAATACTCTTTTCATCTTTTAACAAATTCTCAGGTGTGTCAAACTCCTTCAACTCTCCCTTATCCAAAGCAACGATTCTATCGGAGTCCATTACAGTCTCCAACCTATGTGCAATGGTCACAATAGTCTTGTCTTTAAATTCACTTCTAATTGTCTCTTGAATGATCTTGTCTGTCTCCACATCAATAGCTGCAGTCGCTTCATCCAATACTAATATATTGGCATTCTTCATACGAAGCAAGACTCTCGCAAGAGAAATCAACTGCCTTTGGCCCAGCGAAAAGTTGGAACCTCCTTCATACACTTTATAATCCAATTTAGAGGTGATGGGCTCAGGTATATCTTCATCATCTTTACGACTGTCTTGAGATTGATCCATTTGCTCAACATGTTCTTTCAAATGTGCCAATTCCAATGCCTTCCATACTTCTTCATCTGTAAAGTAATTGAATGGGTCCAAGTTTTGCCTTATAGACCCTTCAATTAATTGTGAATCCTGGGGAATAATTCCTAAATTCTTTCTCAAATCTACCAATTGGATCGAGCTGGTATTTATGCTGTCTATCTCAATGTTCCCCTCGGTAGCTTCAATGATTCTAAAAATCGCCAACGCTAATGACGACTTTCCAGCACCCGTGCGACCAACAATTCCAATCTTTTCCCCTTTGAAGATCTCTAAATTAATCGACTTTAAAATCAAATCTAAGTTTGCTCTGTATCTTGTGGAGTAATCAATGAATTTAATAGTTCCATTTTTAGTCCAATTCTGTGGAGGCTTGATCAACTTTGGTATGATTTCATCTGATTCTTCAACAGGAAGCTCAGTATATTCTAAACATCTCTCAACTGCAACAATACTGGTCTCTACCTCTGCAGACATTCTCACCACCATTTTCAAACTCAGAGTGACTTGTAACGCATACGTCATTACAAACCCTGCCATTGCAGATGACAATGGGTGGTCTGTTGTCAAGGTGTAAATGGCTAACAATGAGGAAGACAATATACCAACGGAACCAATACTTTGCAACCTAAAGTAAAGCCATCTGTTAATCAGCCTTAACATATAAACTGCCTTCAAATTGAAATCAACATTCGCATGGTTGATGAAATCAAAACGATCAACCTGATTGTAGGCTCTGATAGTATCTAAACCGTTTAAAGATTCTCCCAAATGAGCGTATATAGGAGATCTTGAGATCGATACCAACCTCTTCAAAGATCTGGAAATCGAGACATACAAGATTTCGTAATAAACATAGATGGTGGATAAGAATAAAATAATAACAACGTAGAATGGCATAGCATATCCCACAACACATAAAGTCATTACAGTTCTTAAGGAATGGCGGAAGAATCCACTGAACGTTCCTGGAATCGAAGAATCAATCTTCAGGATATCGTTCGTAAACCTGTTCATTATTCTTCCAACTGGGGTTCTTTCAAAGAAAGACATCGGAGCACGTAAAATACGTTTTGCCATGTCATCGTGAATCCTTATAGAAGCGTTCATTGCAATCCACAACATCATAACCAATCCCCTAATAATCGATACCACACTATTACCCAATCCAAAAAATGCGTACACGGCGATGAATTTCCAAACGTCTTCGTTACTACCGGTTTTAGAATTCTGTTCAGCCCAATGTTTCAACCAATAGTTTCCACCCACAGAAAGTACAGATGCAAGAACGAGCAAAACAAGAAATATAATGACACCAGGAACAGAACAGGCTTTCATGTACGCCAAGTAGACTGCCCATTTGACCTTTCCTTTTGCTGATTCTTCATTTGTTTGACCAGAACGCAAGTTAGGTAACAAAATTTTGATTGGTTCCCATTTGAAGGAAGCCACTGAGGCTTTCCTTAAAGATGCTCTGCTAGTTCTTCCTGACTGGATAGGAGTCGGATCGCTATTGACTTCGCCACTTGGATCGACTACAACATCATCATCTTCAACTTCAGTTTCTTCTTCGATAGGACTCACAGCACGCGGGGTTTCAACAGGTGTTGGTGCAGGTGTATCGTTAGCACTTCCAAATTCCTTAATTAACTTGCAAAGATCTGGGTGGTGAGCTTCATCTAACTGATTGAAAGAAGTCGTCTCCACAATGGTTTTGTTCTTGATCAAGGTAATCAGATCTGAGTATCTTAAAACAGAGATTGAGTTGGTCACAAGTACTATAGTTTTAGTACTCAATAATCCTGAAGTACTCAACACTTTGTCAATTATGTTTCTACCCACATGCGAGTCAACTGCAGAAAGGATATCATCAAGTAAGTAAACATCAGCTCTAGCATAAACTGCACGAGCCAAAGCTAATCTTGCCTTTTGACCACCACTTAAACTGACACCCTTCTCTCCCACTTGAGTCTCATCGCCATCTGGTAAAATCTCAATGTCAGGTAAGAGTTGACAAGCATCCAAGGTCTTGTCGTAAAATTCTTTTTCAAATTTGCAACCAAACAAAATGTTATCTTTGAGAGAAGCATTCATGATCCAAGGCAGTTGCGCACAGTAGGCTACCTTACCATTCATATCAATAGAAGATTTGATTGTAGCATCAGCACCTTCAACAACAGGTAATTGTCCTAGTAAACCATACAAGAGTGACGACTTACCAGAGCCTACTCTTCCAACAATACAAGAAAGTTCACCTTTTTTGGCAGTGAAATTGATATCCTTCAAAGCTATCTTGACACCATTCTCAACACTACTTTCTTCATCGGATTCTGGGCTTTTCTTTCCTTTAGACCACAAGAATGTTGAGTTCTTAACAGAAATGGCTGTGTCACCCAATGTCAACTTCTTGGAAATAATTTGATTCACAAGTTCTGGATCCAAATCGGTTGACAGTAAGAACTTTTTGATTCTTGTCAAAGAAACCAGAGCTTCAACTAAGGAAGTAATAAGGTTTGGCAATTCAAGTAATGGCAGCGAGAGCAAGTTGAGCAATGCTAATGCTGGAAATACAATATCTGATGTGAGTGGCCTATTGTCAAACAAGACAAACATAGAAAAGCAACCAAGGGATATTAAGAATGGAATCAAAACCCAAATACAATTTGCCAACTGTCCACCGATTCTGTATTTCGCCAAGTCGCTCAATTCCTTGTTGACACGGAAGTCGTGGAGTTTGGCAAACATGGGCTTCTCCCATGCGTATAACTTGATCGACTTAATGGAAGTTAAAATTTCATTGATAACTCTTGTTCTGGCATCTTTCAGTTTCATGTAAGCTTTTCCTTGAACTTTCAACCATTTTACAATCACAACATTGATTGGAACAAGTAACACCATCACCACTACACTAGCCAAAGTTGCTTTCCCTAACAATGGCCAAAGAGAGATGAGGCACAAGATAACGTCGAACGGTTCCAATACTAAAGCACTAATGTCCTGGGTAATGACTTGAATTTTACTAACGTCAACAGACATCAAGTTGATCATGTCACCGGATGAGTATGCTTGTTTTGAGTCAGCAGACAATTGAAGTGACTTTTGGTAGATGAGCGAGGTGAGCGAAGCACGGCATCCAAGACCCAATTCCAAATTTCTTAACACGTAGTTGTTGTACAACACAGTTTGGATAAATGTATTCAAAAACATCAGGAATGAAATCAAAACACCTTTAAGAATGGGAGGGTCTTTTTCGTCAAAGTACTGGATCAATATACGTAACAACTGAGGCTGTACAAAGTTTGGCAATCTACTCAAGAACTCGAAACCGAAAGATACCAAAGCCAAATTTCCGAAAGCCTTGATCAACAGTTTAATCATTGAAGGGTTCTTCTGTTCTGTAGGTTTCCAGTGTTGTAAGACCTTTATAGTTGATTCTTTAGTAGATAATTTTGCAGGGGAGTTAGGTAATTCGGTGTGAATTATATGTTGACGTTTGTAGGAGTCCATTATCAAAGGGTTCATCCACATGAAAGTTTCTTTATCGATGATGTTTGGTTTTACAAGAACGGAGGTGTCGCCTCTTTTTGTGAATTCATAGGAAAGGTCTTTTGCAGGGACCCAGAAAGCATACTCCAATACAAAGAGAGAAGCAGCAATTATGATGAGGAGGAACTCCACTGTATGTATCAGTGTATAAGAAGTAGTCAGTTTAACGATTTTCCAGTTCGTGAAAACATCTTGGAACCAAAGTGCAGAGTGCCACACAACAGCCACTGGCCAGAACAGTATTAACAAATCCAGAGCGGTTGGATTGTGTATTGTTTCGATCAAGTGTAAGGGTGTTATTACCAATAATAATAAGGAAGTGAATAAGCCGAAGGATAGCAATTTATGGTCTGCAAACCTCTCATGGATGCTAAGGAAATGGGTCAAGTATACATTTAACAAAGCATACACCAACACCACAATTACCCTGAACAAGTGAATAAGACCCGTGTTCTTGGGGATTAATCTCCCGTAACTAGGAGTCCTGAATGTTCTATACAACAGTAACCCACAAGTGATAAAATAGAATGAAGCAAACGTAAAAAGCAGTAGACAAAGAAAACACGGATTGAACGCATTCTCTTTAGTGTAAATCAAAGGTGACCATACTGCACTAAGACCACATCGAACAGGTGGTGGGGCTTCTATCATAGCTTGTAATGGTCTATAGATACACGATGGTTTAAACTTGTATTTTCGGATAAATGCTCCACAAATCCAGAAAATTTCAAAATAGTCACTTCTTATCGATACGGGAATGGGTGAACAAGTAGAGGAAGGAGATGGAGTTTGAGGGTGAAGTAGGAAAGGTTCAAGGGGTAGAGTGGGTGTGAATGTTAGAGGATGTGTGAGAGAAGCAAAAAGTGAAAAGGAGGCTAAGTTTATAAAAGTGAGGTTCAATACCTCTTCAAGTATAGTAAAATTCAAGGGTCTTCTTCGTCTTATTTCAAATAGTACTAAAAGTGTAATGAAACAATAGAAGTGGAATTTGACATGGTATATCACGTGAAGTATGGTCTGAAATGTTATAGTGCTTAAGTATAAATGTAAGGGTTGTTATATGGAGAGGTTATGATATTAATGTTTAAAAGTCGTAAGTGTAATTTAAAGGAGTTGAAAAGTTGAGAAGATTAAAAGCCCTATAATATGGTAGTGATGGATAGTTCGGAGTTGGATTAAAGAGACAATTATTTAATATCTTGTAGGATAAATGAGTTCACAAGAAAGAGGTAGAGGAATGGTAAATGAATAGTAAATGGGTATGTGTAAGTTAGACAGTGAGTTAACAGATACTTATTGGCTCATTGGCTCGATTGATGAAAAAGATAAATGAGTTGATGATTGTTAGCAATTCTTAATGAATATTAGTCAAAAATGAAACAATGGTTAGACAAATTAATATCAAAAAGAATGTTATAAAATCAACTGAATTGAATACCAGATATCCTCTCATATCCTTCAAGTAATATAATGTATTAACTTCCATACATTCCTTGCAACACTACACTACAAGGATTTAGTTGCAAAAAGGTAGATCACGTGCCATGTAAGTATAAAACAGAGTAACCTTTGTGGTTTTAAAGATGATAAATAACTTCTCTATTCACTCCGATTGGACCGAACCGTCAGTGTAATATCACAGTTAGATCACAAAACTTTTCATAAATTTGGTGACACCAATATATGATGTTCACTCTGTTTATCTTCCCCACCTTTAATCAAAATAATGAAATCAAGCATTAAAGTATAGAACAATTCATCTTCCACCTACAACATTTTCAAATTGTCTAGAAAACCACTCCAAGCTTTCATCCGATCTATTTCAATACTTACATTTATTTCACTTCAACTTTTCCTCGGTACAAGTGAAATCTAAAAAGTAAAATCGTGTTAATTTTTCAATCCTGTTTCGTGTCCTAATAACCGAAAATTGGCTCCGGCACCTCATCAACTTTACTTTTCATCATTAATCTAAGCCCTAACTCAATCATATTACTCTCAATAAAATACTAAATGCAATTATCTAATAGCAATTGCAATTCAATTTTCAATCACTCTTTTTCTCCTTGCTTCCCCTTCTTCCCATTCTTCTCCCTCCGCTTTATTCTTCTCAATTGTCTCGGCTCACCGAGCGTTCCTCATCCCCCTTTCTAGATCACAAAATCATAATCAAAAATGTCTCACGTGCAATCCTGACGAAATCAAAAACCCCAGGCTTTCTATTGGTGAACAAGTGTAAATCAAGCTCTTCACAACCCCACCAAATTGATACAACTATATCAACTGATATTTCCTAAGGTCCGAAGAATATGAAAAAAAAACTAATTACTCTTACAATCATTCAGTCATTACTAGTATCACCACCCAAATATACACTTGATCACTCCTCAGACCAAGTCAGTCAGTCAGCCGATCTACCCCTTGACATTTTTAACCTTTTATGTACTCCAACACATCAACATATGAATCTTTTTCAAGATCATTAAAAGTCTACCAAATCATATAAAAACCTTTGTGATACTTCGAATTTCGGATCCTGACCCCTAAGGTCCAATAAAACAAGATGTAAATAAACGTAGTAAAAGACCCGCACAGCAATATTTTTTTTCTCCACCAAAAATCCCAATCTTGCAATTGTACATATAAAATCAGCAATCCCCCCGAAAATGTTGCTGAATTTTCTTCTGTTTCTTCTTCTCTAAGGGTTAATCTTAACAATGTTATCTGCCACTAGAACTGCAGTTAGAGCACCACGTTCCATTCGTGGCTTAGCTACCTCGACTTTGACTAGAGACTCCCAAGTTAACCAGAACTTGTTGGAATCGCACTCATTCATTCAATACAAGAAACAATTGGAGAATGTCAAGATTGTAAAGGAGAGATTGAACAGACCATTGACTTACGCTGAAAAGTTGTTATACGGTCACTTGGACGATCCTCATGGACAAGATATCCAAAGAGGTGTCTCATACTTGAAATTGAGACCAGACAGAGTTGCCTGTCAAGATGCTACTGCTCAGATGGCTATCTTGCAATTCATGTCCGCCGGTATGCCACAAGTTGCCACTCCATCCACTGTCCACTGTGATCACTTGATCCAAGCTCAAGTTGGAGGAAAGAAGGATTTGGCTAGAGCCATTGACATGAACAAGGAAGTCTTTGACTTTTTGGCTTCTGCATGTGCCAAGTACAACTTGGGTTTCTGGAAGCCAGGTTCCGGTATTATTCACCAGATTGTCTTGGAAAACTACGCTTTCCCAGGTGCTCTTTTGATTGGTACTGACTCGCACACTCCAAACGCTGGTGGTTTGGGTCAATTGGCTATTGGTGTCGGTGGTGCCGATGCCGTCGATGTCATGGCCAGTTTGCCATGGGAATTGAAGGCTCCTAAGATTATCGGTGTTAAGTTGACCGGTAGAATGTCGGGATGGACTTCTCCAAAGGATATCATCTTGAAGCTTGCTGGTATCACCACCGTCAAGGGTGGTACCGGTGCCATTGTTGAATACTTTGGTTCCGGTGTCGAAACCTTCTCGTGTACCGGTATGGGTACCATCTGTAACATGGGTGCCGAAATCGGTGCTACCACCTCGGTCTTCCCATTCAACAAGTCTATGGTTGAATACTTGGACGCTACCAACAGATCCGAAATTGCCCAATTTGCTGATCTTTACAAGAAGGACTTCTTGTCTGCCGATGAAGGTTGTGAATACGACCAAGTTATCGAAATTGACTTGAACACCTTGGAACCACACGTTAACGGTCCATTCACTCCAGATTTGGCTACCCCAATCTCGAAGATGAAGGAAACCGCTCTTGCCCACGACTGGCCAATGGAAGTCAAGGTTGGTTTGATTGGTTCTTGTACCAACTCTTCTTACGAAGACATGACCAGAGCTGCTTCTATCATCAAGGATGCTGAATCCCACGGCCTCAAGGCTAAGTCCATCTACACCGTTTCCCCAGGTTCCGAACAAGTTAGAGCCACCATTGCCAGAGACGGTCAATTACAAACCTTTGAAGACTTTGGAGGTGTCGTCATGGCCAACGCTTGTGGTCCATGTATCGGTCAATGGGACAGACAAGACATCAAGAAGGGTGACAAGAACACCATTGTCTCTTCTTTCAACAGAAACTTTACCTCGAGAAACGACGGTAACCCAGCCACCCACGCTTTCGTTGCCTCTCCAGAAATGGTCACTGCTTACGCTATCTCCGGTGACTTGGGTTTCAACCCAATCACTGACACCTTGAAGGACTCCAACGGAAAGGAATTCAAGTTGAAGGAGCCACAAGGAGTTGGTTTACCACCAAACGGTTACGATGCTGGTGAAAACACTTACCAAGCCCCACCTGAGAACAGAGCCAGTGTTGAAGTTGTTATTGCTCCAACCTCCGACAGATTGCAAAAGTTGACTCCATTCAAGCCATGGAACGGAAAGGACGCCGAAGGCTTGCCAATTTTGATCAAGGCTGTTGGTAAGACCACCACTGACCATATCTCTATGGCTGGTCCATGGTTGAAATACCGTGGTCACTTGGAGAACATCTCCAACAACTACATGATTGGTGCTACCAACGCTGAAAACGGTGAAGTCAACAATGTCAAGAACTTGTACACCGGAGTGTACAAGGGTATTCCAGAAACCGCTGCCGACTACAGAGACGCTAACAAGCCTTGGGTTGTTATCGGTGACGAGAACTTCGGTGAAGGTTCTTCTAGAGAACACGCTGCCTTGGAACCAAGATTCTTGGGTGGTTTCGCTATCATCACCAAGTCGTTTGCCCGTATCCACGAGACCAACTTGAAGAAGCAAGGTTTGTTGCCATTGAACTTTGTCGATGTTGCTGACTACGACAAGATCCAACCAGAAGACACTGTCGACTTGTTGGGATTGACCTCTTTGGCTCCAGGTAAGAATGTTACATTGAGAGTGCACCCTAAGGATGGCTCCGCCGCTTGGGACGCTGCTTTGTCTCACACTTACAATGCAGAACAAATCGAATGGTTCAAGTACGGTTCTGCTTTGAACAAGATGGCTGCTGCATAATGTGCTTGTATTTATGTTTAGTTAATAAGGAAATTCGTATTAAAATGTAGAACTCACTTATTGGAAGTAGGAGAAATTGGGTACGTTAAAAGAAATGAGAATAGAAGTTTTGGAAGAGATGATTAGTGTTCAGAGATAACAGTGGGTAAGTTCAATAGACAGCGGTGGGATGCGAAGAAGTATCAGATAAATGTCAACCTTAACTTACATAGGTAAAGATCTGCATTGGATGTGAGTAGTTTAAGTTAGAAAACGAAGACGTACAGATGCTATAGAGTCTAGATTAATTTTAATAGTGAAAATAAACTAGATGACATGATTATTGTCACATTTTCATTGAATAGCAAACTCACCTTGCTTGCCTCTTCTTAAATGATATCATTTAACTTTATTCTCAATATAGAGAGTAAAACAAGTCCAAAATAGTCTTCTTCCAGCTCATCGTTCGCCTATAAAATACTCTATTATACCAAATAATAAGATGCATACTAACCTAATAAATAATAATCATTCTATACCGTAACAATATAACCTAAAACACGACACTAAACAATCGAATATCATACATTAAGCTCAGAGTTAAGCTCAAACGTAGAACAATCTATTAATTATAATGCCTGTCTTCCATCAATTATTGCTCAGTAACTCGTACTGTTTAATATTCTGCAATTGATTACCATAGTCTACAATTGATTACTGAGCTTTCCAAATTGATTAACCTTCACTACCATACTTTAGTATACACAAGAGACAAAAACTAACTACCTTTCTCAATCATAACAAACATTGCTGGCTGCCAATTAAAAAGAGACGAAAATCTGCGGCCAATCTAAACACTCTAAATGCATACAGGAAGATCTTAAACGTACTTTTACTTTCCCCTCCAACTATTTGCGTGACACAGCTATCATAACTACTCTTTCCCCCCCGACGGAATCTATCATACATCCCAACCGTCATTACCAAGAAACGAGTCCCACATTCTAAACCCACATTCTAAACCCACATTCTACTTGTACATACATCTCACAAAACATTCAACCTAACCTATAACCGGCCGTTTCCAATACCTCTTACATCCCAACAACCAGCATTGTTCCTATTTTCATGTACCTAATTAATAAAAAGAGGAAATTGCAGCCTAAATCTTGGCTGGCATTGTTTATAAAGTGTACGGATTTGGCGATTGTACAGGGAACGAGTCAGTGTCTAGTGATAAAATAAGAAGTATTACAATTTAGTAGCACACAAAGGAAGGCATCCAGCATGAGCGATCCTTATGAGAGAGAAGGCCGTGTGGTGAGCGACTTATCTCGCTTTGAGTTTGAAAGTGATATAAGGCCCGCAATCCGGTCTCGAAACGCGACGCCTCCATCTATATCTGCAGACGTACATTCGAGTAAGATTAGTTTTGACAGTGTTCATCCTAGAGACGAGCAGAATCTGATGCAATACCAGGCTCCACATTATCAGCGTGAGCCTCCGCAGCAATCTTATGAGCATCAACAATCTCGTGGTAAACATGATTATATTGATAGACAGTTTTATGGATCTCCTAATCCTGAGATACCGAACCCTCCACATGGAACAGCAATCCCAATACCACCAACATCAATTCCAATCCCAACTCCAGATCCTGTTAGAATACCTTCGCCAGTACCTTCTATTACACCGGCAGCAGCAGCAGCAGTAGCACTGGATGCTCAAAAACGTCGTCCTGTGTTCGTGAAGGATGGTTTAACATATTCTGACTGGAAAGATGACCTGTTACCAGCAACACCATCCAATGTATTAGGAAATCCACAGATCAATGCAGCAGCACCAATTAGTCAGAACCAAATGCCATTGCCTCGGTTTGTAGTTGACGGACCTAGTAGACAACCACTGACGAATCAAGTACCATATGCTAGAGGAAGTACAACTGCACCACAAATCCCAGAACCGCCAACCCAGGTCGCCCCCAATATGCATCAAACAATCCCAAACAGAGGAAACACTCCACAACCTTTCTTAGCTCCTTCGTACCAAAGAAATTACACACAACCTCAATTACCTCCACAAGTCCCTGCAAAAGTCCCAGCTGCCCCATACCAAAGAAAACGTGGACTTGCCTCCTATTACAACCTAGGACCTAGAACCGTGGGAGATAGAAGAAGAAGAGTAGGAGCGGGAGGCAGAAGAATTGGTAGCCGACAACCTTTAACACAAGGCGGTCCCAATGACCTCCCACCAGAAATGTCAACCGGAGAATATGCAAACCAAATTGATCCTGAATTACAATCGATGGGCCTGAAGAAACGTGAATTAGAAACTCATATGGTCCAACAAATCATGAACACTCCATTATTACAGTTCAAACCCAGATGGTCAGCAAACCCACAAGATTTGGAAGATCCAGATAAACGAGTTGTTATTAGTGCCAATTTTATCGTGTACCTTTTGGAAATCATTTTAGGTATTTCCATGATAGTCATGACCCTGGTTCTTTTAAACAATGATCTGGTCGTTCCAAAGGGTATTTACAGATATATCATCGCTGACTCTGTGATGTCACTTGCGGTTGCAATCTTATTCATAACCAAAATCATCAATTTCGAACGCCGAAATGGTAGTTTCTACTGTACTGCCGCAGCATTAATGAAAATTGCGCTGTTCGCCATGGTCACTTCTACAGTGATCCCAGCACGATGTGTCAAGCACGACATGTGTAACATACGTAAAGCTGTAAGTGCATTCACCATCATATCCACTTTCTTATGGGAAGGCGACTTGGTGATGTTCCTCACAACTTTGTACATTTCGAGACTAGACTTGCTCGATGAAATCAACTTTGACTACAGTAATACAGGACTCAACAAGAAATATAATGAAAAAGGGGGAATGAATACTCAACAACAAATATCGCAGATCACTGCTAGAACTGACACTAATCCTATAATGTACATGGATCCAATAAAAAATGAGCCACTCAGGGAGTACTTCTTGCAGGAAGATGGAGTCATGTATATCATTGATGAAAATAATCGTGAGTTCATGCAAAACAGGAACACAATTATCGTGTATACCTTTGCATGAAAACCTCATTCTTTAATTGAATACCATTGCATTTGAATATCACTAAATATATAGAATTTTAGGTTGTTCGTTTTGCTTGAAGATAGTTAGAATCGTTTAACTTATCAAGCATCACATATTCCAATATACGTCAAATAGGATTTTACTTTGGGACTGTAGATCTCAAATTAGCTTTACTGAATTCTAAATACAGAATGAAGAATCATCTTCATCACATTACATAAAGGAAATGAAACAATGTTGTATTCCAGAATACACGTTACACATATACTTAACATAATCATATAGATTAAGCAAAATCCAAAGCGGAAGATTGCTCATTGTATCTCAAACCTTTAACAGGGTTAGACTTAACAATTGCATCGATATCTGCTAAATCTTTATCTGACAAAGTGATGAGACCACCAACATTACTCTCCAATCTTTGCTTACTAGAGCCAGAAGGAATTGGGATGATGTTAGGCAAGTTCTTGAGACCATGGTATTCGGATTTGTTTGCAATAGACTTGATCCACGACAAGGCCAAACATTCTAAAGAAACCTTCTTTTGCTCATGAGCATACTTGTACAACTTCTTAACCAACCCAACGTTGTTAGGATAGTTTTCTTTGCTGAACTTTCCGAAAGTAAGTCTGATATCACCTTCAGGGATGTCATCTCTCCAAGTGTCAGCGTGCTCAGCAGTGAAGTCAGTCAAGTAACCTCTACACAATGGCGAGTAAGCCACAATAGATGTTCCAAGCTTAGCACACTCTTCCAAGCACCCGTTAGTCAAGATATCCTGGCACATGATGGAAAACTCTAATTCGACACAAGAAATTGGGAATATCTTCGCAGCAGAGACAATGGTCTGAGGACCAACTTCAGAGATTGAAATACCGTCGATTTGTCCAGTTTTGGCATACTCAGCAAGGTATCCAATAGTTTCATTGTAAGGAACACCAAGGTCAACACGAGCCATTTGGAGTAAAATCTTTGGTCTACTTGGGCTTGGTGGGAAGAATTGTAACACATTTTCAACAAACCTCTTGATACCCTCTTTGCTTCCATCAGGCTCAAACTTAGCATTGTTTCCCCCCTTGATTGAAATCACCAATTCTTTGTTGAACTCATCCGTGTTAGAATCCACGAAAGCCTTGATGTATTTCAAATTAATATTATCAGGACCATAGAAATCCCCTCCATTGAGAAATCTCGTATGGAATTTAGGATTGCTCGTAATGAACTTCATGATTTCAATCGATTGTTCAATTGGCTTTGGCTTTGGTGTCCATGTTTGTGACATGGTACCGAAACCGAATGTTTCTTTGATTGGAACTGCTTTATATGATGACATTATTGTTTATGGGAGAATTAATATCTTTGAATGAGTTCTAATCTTGCTTCAACTGCCTCCTTTAAATACTCTCCCCCTTTTTTTGCAGTCGATATAATGCGTCAAATAAGCGAATGCACAGAACAATTTTGAAATTCGGTACCCCCATCAAAAATCCCATTCTGGACGTAATACCGCCGAATAAATTTCAACTTCTTTTAGTACAAACTAAAGTATGAAAAGGGATGTTCTCGCGTTGGAGTACAGTACTTTGGATATTGTACTCTGTTTAAAGTTTTAGAATGGGCTAATTTATATAAAGAAATGCGCCTATACAAATTGCTGTTGCAGGCATTTTGGGATAAATGTTTCAAAGGTTTTGTTTTAGATTCTAGAAGTATTCTTTTTAGTAGTTGCTCTAATCATAATTGAACCTAAATCTGCCTGATATCACATGCTGTCTTGTTTTATAGAAAACTAGGAATCTTCATAAAGTCACGTGTACGCGGCTAAGCATAACCACAAACACAATAAATTTGCAGCCTCTACAAACGAGGAATACAATGTAATAGTTACAAAGAATTAGGATCCCAATGAAGCTTGAATGGTTTGCCTTTTTGGCATGTATAACACAAGCAGCTTTTTTAAAGAATCTATTTGAATTGGAATATTTAAGGGAATCAAAAATCCTAGAGGACCAAAAGACTGGATTTGTATCGAGACCAAATCTACTTGGATCTGTTTTAAATGAACGTGAACCAACTACGTCTAACGATGAAGAGATGTTGATTTTTCCTCGTAGTTTACTTGGCGTTGATACATTCATCAATTTGGGGTTACAAAGATTAGTTAATGAATCCAGTTCGATTAGTCTCACATTGAGTAAAGAAGTAATCCACAACTTTTTGGTTCCCAAGCTGAGCAGAAACATCTTTATTTTTAAAACAGATACTTTGCCTACAATTCCAACCCCTAGCAGTACAGAGTTGAAATTATCTCAATTCTTGAACCAATCACCACCTTTTCTGATTCCTCAAATGTTGAATCTAGTTGATTACTACTTGGTATTTCCAAAATCATTTATTGACAAGTATGGCAACTGGGAGATGTTCGAGACATCCTATCAAGGTCTCATCTTCAAAAACTCCACTTCGAGCTTGCCAATATTCCGTCCTGCAATTAAACAAGGTTTACCGTTAATGGTATTTGTATTTGATACTGTATTGGGCAATTCGAATGATAAGTTAACTCTGGTCATGAGTATCCTAAATTACTTACCAGTCAAAGGCCAAGTCAATTCGGTATCTCTGTTCTTCGACTCATTAGCTGGAATCTGGATTAACAACAAAGTGTACAACAATTTGGTACGGTCACTTTTCTGTGTTACTGAAACTGATCAAGGTGGATACTGTTTGACTATTCACAATACAAAAATGATTCAGTTAATTCCTAACTCAGTCCGTTCACACCAGTTTAGGAAGAGGCATCTTGAAGGTGCAATGATTGAGCAAGACGATTATACTTCCCAAGTTCATGAGGTTGTTGAACAAGAATTACTTGATCTAGGAAATGTACATGCTCAAGGGCTTTTAAGTAGAGCTGGCAAAGCATTGACCTCATCACTTAAACCGTCTTGGCTACAAAATCTGCATGACAGCGACAATGAAGAAGAAGTCGAGGAGGAGTACTTTGACAATAACGGTAATTACAAGAAAACTGTTCATTCCAATAGGTACTACGGCTGGGGAACGAAAAAGAGAGACTTTCAAGAGCCGTTGGAAGTCTCTGAAGGGTTTTTAGTACCTTTATCATTACTTCACTTGGATGAACCTAGATTGTCTTCACCAAGAAGTACCAAGTATTCTCAAGTATACTGGCCAGAAAATGCTGAAGCCTCTAACGACCTAGTAGAAACAGCTAGAGCCGAATTAAATGGAACTGATATTCAAAAACGATTTTCAGTATTTTCTAACGATGATGATTGTGAACAGGTAACCTGGTTCAACATCTTTCATCATTCTATATTCGGGAAACCAAAATTTTGTTCCCAACAATAATTAACTTCTGAGAACTATATTTATTTATACTTTGAACTTGTTGATCTATATGTAGCTTTGATAGTTATTCCCGTTACCCGATTGTCCTTGTTGAAACTGCTGATTGTAAGCATTCTTAGGGTACCCCTGTGGTACTCTATTTCCTGTCGACAGGAATGCTGTTGACCCACTCAGAGAATAGTTGGAGTATCCACCCAATACGTTATTTGGGTTTCCAACTAATGTAGTTGATGGTTGAGTTGGTTCTATCAGTTCCAAGTAGTATGACTCTCTTTTTGGGTCATCTTTTGCAAGTGAGCTATTCGAGTTCGAAAAGTCTCTATTGTATTGATTGGAACCTGCTGCACCTGTATGTTGTTGGGCTACCAGGTCTTCGTCATACATTGAGTCTTCATCGTATGCGTTAGGAGCCTTACTGTGTTCGTGGCCCTTCATTGCAGTAGCTCCGAGTGCCATCAATTCCATTTCGTCACTATTCAGCTTTCCACCAGGTCCAGCTGCACCACCCTTAGGGTTGTCGAAACGAGGCAAGAACGAAACTCTGTCGTCCTTCATAGGTTGGTATCTTGTGTCTGGGTTCTTGTAAACAAGTGCTAAAACACATGTAACAATCGTGAAGATCAACAAGAAGAGAGAGAAGACAGCATTCAAAATAAAGTAAACAATTGCCATCACAGATGCAACAACGTGTGGCTCTTTGAAAATATAAGAGAAAAACATGAAGAATAAGGCGTTGACGGTGTTAACAACTGTTATAGTGATATTGAAACCGTTTGTTCTCTTATCCATGAAAGGTCTGATAACACAAACACAAATACAGTAAGCCAATTCAGTAACAAAGATAATAACTGCTTGAACTTTACCGTTTTGTTGCAATACTGCAACAAATAAGGACTTGATGAAGATGTATGTCAAACTGATCACAATAAAGTAGTAGCGGTCGGCACTAAACTGTACGTAGATGAAACCAAACTTGTTCAAGAAGTTTCCGTCTCCAAAAAGTAAGTACGCAGGGTTCTTAAATTGGCGCACAGATTTACGTCCCATAAGCACAACTCTGATTGCAGCCTGGAAAAGTAAAGCACAAGCCACAATCAATAAGAAAACGGCAAGCACGGTAGTACCAGCAGAGTCTCTGCGGGTCAACTGCCAGATACAAAGCACACAAATCTGTGGGAATGCAAGGACAAACAATCTGTAAAGCGCACCCTTAACAATGTATGACCAATTTTGTCTGTACTCATTGAATTTTCCTTCATTCATGATCTTTGATCTGATCAAAATTTCAATAATAGCTTTGAATAAGGTAAGTGCAACTACCATGACGAACGCAAAGAAGAGTAAGAAAATGATACCTGTCATGAAGAAACTGGTAATTTCGATACCAGCCAAGTAGGCAACTCTCTGTACACCACGCAACACTAAGATCTTGGAAGACAAGTTGTCGTCGTCTTCATCAATGGTGTAAAGTGTACTGTTTAATGTATCACCGTAACCAAAGTCGTCAGAATCCAACGAAATGGAGTTTCTTTTGTTGAAAATGGTCAAGTGATTATTTTGCTTTTGGGAGTAGAATAAACTTGTCAAAGCATCAACAGATCTTTTGAGGTGCTTCTTTTGTACTGAGATAGACAAGTATGTAGCTCTCAAGATGTCGGTTGGTTTTCTACCACCTGTTGATTGCATGTACCAGTTAGCAATGTCTTGGACAAATCCTACACGTACGATACCCAAGGACCACATAAAGTTTTGGGCCCAAGCTGCAGCAATGGGAGGGATTTTAGCTACAGCCATCATGGAAGTGATTGCCAATGATTGGAAGTAGATAAAGAGCGACATCGAGTTCGAAGCAATATGGGCAGCTGTATTGGAGTGTCCGATAACGGAAACGACACCTGAGGTGATGACACCCAATCCGGCGATGGCAGCAATAGGCCAAGAAGCGTACTTGGTCTGCACAGTCTTTCCGTTAGTTAACACTGCCTCAACACAGGCTAAATTCTCAGAAGTGTTTGTATTGTATAACACGACACGGACTCTTGCATCCAAGTCAGGGATAGTGTAGGCAATACCAGGGATTTCCTTGGTGATATCTTTACTCAAGTCTATTTGAGTGATCAAATCCATATGACCAGTTGTGAAAGGACAAACAGACCCAAAGTCAAGGGAACAAAAGGTAACATTCTTTTGCAAGACATTCAAACCATAAGCAATCAACTCAACATGAGCACCCACATACGCATCAATGTTGGAAATAGCAGCAACGTTAATATTAACACTTCCGTTACTTGGATAAAACTCCACATCAAAAAACGACGCAGTAAACTGGGAGTTATCCATACATGTCAAAAGAGACAGCGAACGTATGACCTTGACACAGCTAACAAGCTGTACCCAAAAGGCCAACACGAATAGATACAAGGGTAACTTCATTATATACGCTGCTAGTTGCTTTGTAGAAGAAGTGTGATGTGTAACGTATTTATTTCATCTTGTTCTCTTAAAATAGAAGTAGTGGACGGGGGATTTTTGGGGCTGTGTGCAGGGAAGACTTTTTTTAAGCTTAAACGATGGTTATGATCACGAAATTACGTAATGATTGGCTTGGTTGTGTTATGGAAAAGAGTCAAAGAGATGAAAGGGAGCTTAGTTAATGAGGAGTACGGGATAAGCTTAGAGAAGGTAAATGAGTATGGCGTTGCTCTTGAAAGTATATACTAGTAAGGATGAATGAGCTAATTAACTTATTCAATGTGTTCTTCAGTATTTGAGTGGCTGAATTGTAGTCTTCATTAGTTGGGGGCCTAATGATTTTTGATGTTCTAAGTACGCGACACGAGAATGAAGAAAGTGAAGATGTAATCCTGGGCGTAAAGGCTGAGTAGTTTGTGTACGAGTGCAAGGCTTACATTTAGTGTATTGATTATAAGGAGGATTTCTTGTTATGAGAGAAATGCTTAGGATAAGAAGAAGTTACTGAAAGAAAGTGGACAATCAGTATTGTATTGCAAGTACCAACATGCAAGAATGACCTAAAACAACACTAGAGTAAACAAGCATAAAAGCAAGTATAATACAAAAGTAAAACGAGACTGAAATAAGAGTAAAATGAAAGCAATACAAGTGTTAAACAAAGTCAAAACTAATAAAGATCAGTTGATTAACAAAAAGCCATCAATAGATGTATAGTAATCCATTAGTAGACTTCAAGATACAATAAAGAACACCTAATCAGACTTCATAAAAGTAATGTTCAACCTCCTAGATTCCCCAATTTTTGTAGACACCATGACGATTCCACATGAAATTGACATCAAAAGACAAACGAAAAATGATCAGGGTTACACAAGAAAAAATGAGCATTTTAAGAGATAGTTTAGTCTCAGTGTGGGGTGAGGATGAAACGCAAAGTTGATCTTTCTCTTAGTTATATGATTAAGTTAAATCTTGAATATTCCAAGTGTATTTCTTGTTCACCACCTATCCCATGCGTCTTACCATTTCCCTATTGTAAATCTTTCGTTCATCTCAGCAACATCAAATATACCCCATATTTACATTTCTGCTCCTCTTTTAGCCTTCTATATTTATACTTGAAATCTGACATGAACGATTCACCCTCGAATTCTGGAGTTTGGAGATAATAAGATCTAAATTTAAACTCACTTCATATCACTTTTAAGACTTTATGTAGATTAACTTATTTTGCATAAAGAATTTATACATATTATTAAAAGGATGCTTAGTTAGTACTTAAATTTATGTAGAAGCAATGTACGTATTTCTTCTATACTCCGTTGACACCCCTTTCACTCCACGATTCCTCTCTACAATTCTCCTTTCTTACTCTTTGACGTATATTTAAAGATACTTATCTTCCATCTAATATGGAATACCATTAGTCAACCTCTGGAACTCATCGTATCCCTTAGTATAGAAACTCTCCATCAGCTTACTCACTAATCCACGCATATACAAACCAGCATCTCTCTCCAGCTTGGCTGGAACAAACCGCTGTCTCAACTTCTTAATTGAGTGTTCCTTGAAACATGGCAATCCACTCTCCAACATTGGGTTCACACAACGAACAATAGTCTCCATGTGTGGTCTACAAGCCAAGTATCCCTTCACACACAACTCCTCAAACCATTTAAACGCTTGCGTACTGTTGCTTCCTCCCAACACCAAAATCATCTCATGTGTCAACTTGAAAGGCGCAGCCTCAAAACGAACTCCGCCGGGTACAATATCAAAACAGAACCCAAAATCAATATGCAAAATGTGCCCTTGGTCATCGTACATAATGTTACCATTGTGTCTATCTTTGAACTGCAAGATATAAGAAATAATCGAGTATGCAGCTAGAGACTTAATCAAATTGTTTCTAGCCTGTTGATACTCAATACTCGATTCTGGTCCAAACTTGGTCACAAAATACTCATAAAGACCATTGACTGCCTCACGACCCAACATATCTCTACTAATGGAATTTGGCAAAACATCAATCACTCCACATCCAGGCGCAGTTGCAGTAACTCTGTACGGGAAAACATACAAGTCCAATCCTGCATTCTTCCAAATGGTTCTGAACACAGAAATCAATTGCAATGCCAAAACGTCCTGTCTACAGTCATCACCAACCTTGAAAATAGCACTCTGCCACTTCTCCAATGGAATTATAACCTCTCTGCCGTAATTGTCAACATCCGTGATATCCTTTCTAATCTTGAACGTTGCCATGAATGGTGCCTTCGCATGAGATTGCAATGGCTTACCAGACTTACGGTTAATATCAATAACAACTCCATCAGGGTTACTTGGCAAGTACACACCTTCTTCAACATCAATCTTAGCCATCTCTTCATCAATCTTGACCTTCTTTTCTGCCTTCGACTTTTTAATATACGGCTTCAATTTACCTGAAATCGCAGTTACTTCATTGAAAAAGCCAAACTCCTTATCATAGTATCTAAGATCTTTGGGAGAAAACGTTTGCTTCATCTTAACTTGAATTTTGTCCAAGATAGGCTTGATTGAATCGGGTTCTGTCGATTCTTCGTCCTTGTAACTATTGGCCAACATATTCCAAATGATTTGATGTGCAAACAATTGAGATACCTTGGCTGTTTCAACAATGAACAACTCAACATATCCCTTAACATCGAATCTTAAACTCTGAACGATTTGAGGAACATAGAAGAATGTCAAATTCACGTCGTGGTGCTCAAGCGAACGCATGGTATATTGCAAAATGTATGGGTGGTGGCCGAATGGAGGCAAGAACAATGTGATGGCATCAATTGGCGATACAGGCTCCCAGAAAATCAAATGATGTGTAGGCATGTTGGTACCTCCATTAATACCAATGAAAAACTGTACAGCTTCTGGGTAGAAAATCGCAGGCAACGGGTTCTTGGTAATCAAGGTTTGAAGCAATTCATCCAAGTTCTTCAACTTATATCTCAATGCTAAATTGACAGCAAGAATTGGATCGTAAGAGTAACTCTTGGTAATATGACTACCATTGATTTGTGAAACCGCAAAGTTACCCTTGACATCACTTGGGTTCAATGGGTTCAACCAGACTGAAATCTTGGAGATCTCGTCGTCCAAGAAGAACATCAAAATAACCTTTTTGGTTTCCAAGCTATCCAACTTATAAGTCAGCGTGTGCGATGCCAAACGTGCAACTTCCTTAAGCAAAACATAATCAGCCTTGATTTTTAACAAGTTACCTCCAAATGGATAAGATGGTCTTCTCTTAAACCAAGACAAGGCAGCATCAAAGATCAATTCGGTCAAAGAAATGAGGTTTCTCAGTCCTAGCTTAGTGTGATAGTTCAAAACGTCGAACGAGAATCTAACCAACTCAAATCTTACCAAACGTGCGAATGGATGCAAACTGGCCGATTTCAAGTGGCGCAATCCAACCTCAATGAAACGTGTGAACAACTTGAGTAAGTGGTCACTCTGATTCATAGTTGCCTCGAAGTTTGACGAAAACAAACGGATAATTTGTAAATGAGGTTCAAAATCTTTGCTTGCCAAGTGAGCCAATTTGTTAACAGACTTCATGTCACTTGGAGCATACTCCATTTTGCTGAAAACTGACTCCTCTAAGTCGTGGTGGGTGTTAAAAACACCACGCTTCAATTCAATAGATGTTTCCCATTTACTTGCAAGTTCTGAGACGAGCAACATGCTCAAGTTTGGTCTCTCCTTCATAACAGCAAACCAAATTCCAATAGCAGCTTGCATAATGTTTGGCTTGAAGATAGCAAATGGCAATTCGACAAGATATCTGATCATTTCTGCATGATTGACGTCGGAAATCAATGTGATTCCCGCGATACCACTTAACAAGTCGATCAACTGCTTCGAGTCTGCTTCTGATAACTGACTACTAGTTTCTATCTTGTGTTTGAAGGTCGAAACCTTGCGTCTAATGCCGTTGAATGCATTGTCCGAATCTTCTTCGGTGTGCAAGGGCACCTTGTGCATCAATTCTGATACAAAGTTCGATCTCCAACTCAACTGCGATACAATGGATGGCAAAGTGTTGATATCATTGATTGGATGTCTGGAAACGTTAGCCAATTCCCTCTCATTCTGCAAGATAGATCCGGCCATTTCCAACGCAAATGATACTCCATAGTGGACAGACTTTTTATGGTCAATCCCTGGGAAACCTTGCAGATCAGAAACATATGACTGAATCAAGGACTTGACGTCCACGCTACACTTCAAAATAATCAACTTAACCCATTGCTTTGCCTTCTCATGGAATCTAGCAAAGGTTTCGTTTCTCCATTTGTAGGAGTCAGGCATGAGTAAGTGGATGCCCAGTTTGGTGGCTCTGTATGAAGTGGTTGGGTTATACAAGTTTTCGTCAGCATCAATCAACGAGTCAAACAATAATCCCAAGATGTCAAAGAGAGCATACAAGGATTTTTGATGACACAATGCAGACGGAACTTTGCTAATGAGCAAGTCACAGCACAGCAAAGCAGCGTCTTGCAAATCTTCCAATCTATGAGCAGATAAAGCTAACATGTTGGTCAATTGTTGAGCGATATTGTCCGAGCTAAATTGTTTATTAGCACCACAGTTAATCAAGTTGACAAAGTCTTTTACAACCTTAAATGAAATAGAACCTATACTCTTATCAACACCGCTGGTCTTTATAGATGGATCTGAGTAGTAGTACAAAATTGTAGAACAGTCACCTGTTTTGACTCTCAACAGTTCCACGTATACTGTAGCCAGCAAGAACATCAATTTTGGATACGAGATTGATCTGTGAAGATCAAAAATGTCACCCATAATGTGTCTATGGTCTTTAACATTGTGGTTAGAAGAACCACGTCTCAAAATGGTGTTCAATTCTAAAGAGGTTTCAGTGTGTTCCCAAGACAATTCAGAAGCTAAAGCTGGGGAGTTGTACGCAATTCTTTCTAATTCATGAATATATGTCTTGGTGTTTGTTGAGTTGAACAGGAACCCATGAACAACCAAGTTAAACCAAAAGTTACGGAATAACTTAATGGTCTCTGTGTCCTTAATCTCCAAAGGTTTCTGGTTACTGTGGACGTCAGGCAACAAAGCAGCCAAAGGTTTCAAGTAGATGCAAATTTGCGCTCCAACTTCTGTGATTTCAACATGTGAACGGTGGTGCTCTAACACCAGGACCTCTCCCTTGTTGATAACAGCCAGTAACATTTCATGCAAGTAAACCTTGAACAATGGGTTGTCTTGCTTGAGTTTACGAGATAAGTCGACTCTTGCCCAAATCAAGTTCTGCAACAAGTGGTGGTTCTTGTTTTCCAATGCATCCAACAGCAATCTGTTCAACAACTTGACCAAAATGACAAACTCACGCTCAGGTAAGTATGGTGCACATGAGACAAGTCCGCGCAAAAGGATCCCACCGATGGCCGAGTCCAATTTACCAGTCTTTTGAGATAAAAGTGTGACAGCTAAGGTGGTTACAGTTTCGTCATCGCATGCCTTTGCAATTTCAACAATAGCAGTAGTTGCATTTTCACAAACACGACTGTATTCGTGTCCTTCCTCATATTCGTTACTGTACGAGGCACCAGACTTGCCATTAGCGAGACCAACCGACAATGACGTGAACGAGTTTCTGCGGGACGACAAATTACCATTGATCAGCATCGAGTCAACCCTTGAGGTTAAGCTGGTGATGAGGTTCGTGCTTCTTCTGTAACTCGACTTGATGTCGGAGGCAGAGTTGCCTACAAACAACAAGTTTGTCAATGCATAGATGGTAGTTACCACAGCATCTTGTGATAAAACCTTACTAGCTAAACCGACACTTTGTGAAGCCTTCAAACAATAAGCGTGACTGAACTTAGGGTCAGCTACCAAGTTAGCGAAAGCTCTGGTCAAAGAAGAACCAACCGTTTCGTCTTTATAAACAAGTAACGAACCCAATTGAATTGCGCTTAATCCTAAATCAGGGTCTAACATAACATCCTTAATTTCAAGACAATTCTTGAAGAGACGTTTAGAAGTCTTGACATCAATGTTGTCAGTGAACATACTGCAAGAAAGTACTTGCAAGTTGTTCGATTTGGACAAGTAACCTAAGCGCAAACGGTTGTAGGTAGAGTACACAATGTACAGTTCTCCACGGTCCAAGAACTCCATCTTCTGGATGGCAGTTTTACTCAAAGTATTGAGAAGCTCTTGGTGGAAGTTGGAGATTTCCAGGTTGTCTTTTGTCAAGATAGCAGAACTAGTGTATCCATTGATGAGGGTACCTGATTTTGCCACACGTTCCAAAATACAGTCCAGTAAGACTAAATCATCGTTTGCAAAGATTGAGTTGATGATGCTACACATCAAAACACTCAATTTCTCCAAGTAAAGTACAGGAGAGAAGTCAATAACGTAGTCACGGTCAAGTAAAGCAGAGTACTCAACAGTTTCTTGTGAGTAGATTGCATTTGAGTAGATTTCGACATCGTTCAAAAACTCAAAGTTGTCAATACAAGTGTCCAAAGTGAGGAAGATCTTGAAAGCTCTTGGAGATACAGCTAAGATAGATGAATGTTTAATGAATCCTCTAACATATCCAAGCAATGTAAAGTAGTTGGATAATTCGAATTCGGCACCACCAAAGAACTTATCGTTGAATTCATGGAATATGTCTAAGACTTCTTCCAAATATTCTCTGTTGAACTTGAGGGCCAAGTTGGTGAGAGCTGTAGTCAAAGCTTCAGCCAATACTGTCCAAGGAGAATAGTGGACCAGTTTATTGAGTATATGAATCAGGAACCTCTGTTTCGGTAACTCCAACAAATAAACACGAAATTTCTTGATCAACACATGGGCTTGCTTGTGGAACTTGAAGACTCCATTAGTCGACTCGCAAAGAGCAATCAATGTTTCGAATTCACGAGGTGATATAGCCACTTTGGAAAGTGCATCATTAACAATATCAACACGAGGAGTATTCTGTACTAACCGATTAAAATCATGAGACGTTTCAAGACTCACTAAATGATGTGGGCTTTCTCTAGTATGAGCTGGTACCTCTTCAGCGCTTAATTGAGCTAACTTCTTTAATGCTTCACCGCGAATGCTCCCACGAGCAATACCGTAAAAGTCCATAGTACTTGAATCTGATTAAACTATACAATCAACCCAATACTATTAACTATCAATGTTATATTAAATTTTAATTGTGTTTATTTAATTTGTTTTCCCAATCTGGAACTTTTTGCATCAACGGATAGAATGTGATAATGAAGTTAGGGTAGAAGGGGAAGTATGATCGGAAGTATGTAATTGAGGGTAGTGTGTATTGTTTGAGGAATGTGTAGTGGTAGGTTTTGTTAGTTGAAGATGTGTTATTGAGGGTTTGTAAGGTAATAGTTTATGGTGTTGATGTATGAGAGTATAAAGTATTGTGATGTTTAGGATCAATATGATTTAATTTATGGAGTGTTAGAGTTGTAGAAACATTAAGTTTAATTAATTGTAATTCAAGGTACAACTATTACATGTGCTATTATGGTATCTTTATAATTAGATTCTAATCTAATACTATGTGTTTCAGCACCCATGAACTAGTGAAGCATTATCTATTTTTACTCTCCCAACTCTCCACTTTAACCTCATCGTTTTCTCACCTTTTATGTCCCTCTTCGTACTCTACAAATACTCGGAATATGCCATTTACTAATATACAGATGCAAGAGACAACAGAAATGAAGTATTAAATCAGATCAAAACAAGCGGAGTGAGTATATCTGTTGGGTAATTATTCAACCTCAACCATTACTAAATGAGAACATACTTTCAAGTGTATTCCCATTACGTACTCACGCACAACTTGCTCGTGTTAGTTCGTTAGTTAGTTCTTTAGTTCGTTTAAGAGTAAGTCTCAATCAAAGTGTCTCTCAAATTACCCGAGATAGCATCGGGATGTGCGTCCTGTAATCTGAAAATCGATTCAATCACAGACAATTCCGGGGCGGTGGTGTCGATACCGGTTACTGACAACCAGTCATTCACCACCATACCTGCACCTACAACAGAGGAACCTCTGTTGACGGTACCGGCAACCAATGGGACCTGTAACAACGACGACAACTCTTCCTGGTCCTGGATAGAGGTCTGAGGGTGTACCAAACCACCTTGGTTCGACAATGAACAGTACGAACCAACAAGCACGTTACCTGCAATAGTTTGACGGAACACTTCAACTCCCAACACATCAGCAATCAACTCTTCGGTTTCTCTTTCGATGTCTGGGTGCACAAGAGCAACATAATCGTTACAACAGATGACGTTACCTAAAGCAGAAAGACGTTCTTCAACTCTCTGTATCTTAACAGTTTCAGGAAGAGAATTTCTCAAGTGCATTAATTCTTGATCAGTAGTCTGGGTAGGTACAAGGAGACCACGTCTGTTACCAGCAGTCATTCTGCCGACTATACGGGTTCCTGCAATAGTAGTATGGACGATAGGAATAATATCACCCAACTCAGCTTCAAAAGCAGAGTAAAAGTTCTCGGATCCTCCGACAGCAACCAAACAATAAGAGTTGGTCAACTTGGCGAAGACACCTACTTCATTGGAGTTTTCAAATTGAGTTCTAGAAGCCATTTTAGCGATGGAGTTGAAAATGAAAAATTGTTCCCTTTTTATATTTTGGTTCTTTTTTGCCATCGATGGAGGGCAAAAAAAATTGATGGGATGGGGTCAGGTGACCAGATTGGATGGGGGAAGTTCAGTCTTTAAGAGAGAGGAGAAGAGGTGGAGTGTTGGTAGGAAAGTATGGGTTAATAGATGGTTACATGAGGGAGTTCAGTATGATTATTTGAATGTAATCGTTTATGAACTCTTTATCACTATAATTGAACTGTTGGTGGCAAATAAGTGTATAAAGTGGAGACAAAGATAGCGATACAAAATTGGTTTCGTAACCTGTGAAACTCTTTATATGAAAGGTTATATGATCTTCGAGTGGGGTAGTAGATAGTAAAAGACAGTGGGTTAATTTTATTAATAGAAATCTGGGCGCCTCAAAGTTCATTGTCTTGCCTTCTCAGTACTATGTATCATCTTCCAACCATATGATTTTGAGTAGTGTAAATTCAATATGGGATGATCATTACAGAACTAATATTGATAAGATATCTATGCTTCTTCTTCTCATCTCACTTATTTTAACTACGTATGCCAAATCAACCTAAACTAAACAATTTCTGTGATTCTACTATGCCACTAAGTTCTTACGATAAGTCCGATGACATTTTGCAGCCATAACAATCTAAGTTTAATTTATTATATTCTCAGCCGTGCTACACCAAAACTTCACTACTAACCTCTAAATCCTTACCAACCCCTTGATAAACCTTCTTTTCTCTACATCAATCTTAAAATTCCTAATTATTATTATTATTATTATTATCCATTATATACAATTTTTAAATTAATCCGAGTCTGTTAATCTAAGTCAACATCCTCTTCTTCACTGTCCTCCCAGTCCTCTATTCCTTCCATTTCCACATCTTCCACTTCATGATTAGGAGCAATCTCGAGTCCCTTGCTACCCAAAGTCACATGTGCAACTTCCTTATCCTTGATTTGGCCCTTAAGTAATAATACAGCCAACCTGTTAAGAAGTTCGTTTTGTATCAATCTGTTCAATGGACGTGCACCCATATCAGATGAGTACCCATTCTTACACAAGTAATCAATTGCTTCTGGTGACACATCCAATGTGATGTTCTTACCATTTCCAGCAAACCTCTCTTGGATCTCCTTCAATCTAATAGTCACAATCTTAGCGATTGCCTTCTTGGAGAGTTTGCTGAATACAACCGTCGACGAGATACGGTTGAGGAATTCTGGTCTGAAGTGCATTCTAACAGCATTCATCACAAGTTCTCTAGTCTCTGGTGAAACCTTACTGGTGGTGCTTGCGTTAAGGTATTGGGCACCCAAGTTCGATGTCATAATGATAATGGCATTCGAACAATTCACCTCTTTACCTTGAGATGATGTAACTCTACCATCATCCAATATTTGCAACAAAACCGTCAACACTTCTGGTGCAGCCTTCTCAACTTCATCAAAAAGAATGACTGAGTATGGTTTACGCAAAAGTGGCTCTGTTAAAATACCACCTTCTTCGTAACCAACATACCCTGGTGCAGCACCCAACAACTTGGAAGCCAGAGCCTTGTCACTCAACTCAGAGCAGTCTATTCTGATCATAGCTCTTTCGTCTGCGAAAAGGAACCCTGCAACCTTTTTGGCTAACTCAGTCTTACCAGATCCAGATAATCCTAAAAATAAGAAAGATGCTGGTTGATGAGGATTTGCCAATCCAGATCTCGATAATCTGATAGCATTGGAAACCGCCTTGACAGCTTCCAGCTGTCCAACAACAGCAGACAGCAACTCGTGTTCCATGTTAATCAACTTCGAGTTTTCCGCTTGTGTCAACTTTGTTACTGGAATACCCGTAAGACGTGCTGCCGTTTCTGCAACCTGGTCAACTCCCACAACGTTACGAATCAAAGAGTCTGGTCCTGCACTGTTTTCTTCTTCTTGGACCTTTACCTCCAACTCCTCAATTTGTTGTTCAACATCAGGAATAGCAAAGTACTTGAGATCAGCTACAGTTCCTGTGTCATTTCTTCTCTGTGCTTCTTGGGCTTTGATTTCCAATTCATCCAACTTTCTCTTTGCAGCGATAAGCAAGTCGTGA
Source organism: Kodamaea hsintzibuensis (nom. inval.) (assembly GCA_030568835.1). Classification (NCBI taxonomy): domain Eukaryota; kingdom Fungi; phylum Ascomycota; class Pichiomycetes; order Serinales; family Debaryomycetaceae; genus Kodamaea; species Kodamaea hsintzibuensis (nom. inval.). The sequence continues at coordinate 68,993 of JAJMJA010000048.1, forward strand.
CTGGCACGTTCTTCGTTGAATCTGGCTTGGAGTGGTCCCAAGGTTTCTTCCAACTGTGCCTTCTTACGACGAGCAGCAACTAATCTGTCTTTGGAATCGGCGTCAGCCTCAACATCTCTTTGCAAGGCGTTGATCTCAACTTCAACCAAGCGCAATTCACGCTCAATATTGTCCAATTCTTCTGGCTTAGAGTCACGAGCAACTGCTGCTGCTGCTGCGGTTTCGTCAATCAAGTCAACAGCAGAGTCAGGAAGCGATCTGTATGTGAGGTAACGAGATGCTAAGTGAGCTGCAGCAACAAGAGCACTATCCAAAATACGGACTCCATGATGGATTTCGTATCTTGGCTGTAATCCTCTCAAAATGGCTACTGTTTCTGGAACGGTGGCAGCAGGGACATCCACTTTTTGGAATCTTCTTTCAAAGGCACCATCCTTGGAAATGTACTTACGGTATTCTGCAAAAGTAGTTGCACCAATACAATGAAGAGTTCCACGTGCCAACATAGGCTTCAAAAGGTTTGCAGCGTCGGACTTTCCGTCTCCCATTAACATGTGGATTTCGTCAATAAAGAGAATGATAAATTCGGTAGACTTTTCAATCTCGTTAAGGACACCTTTAATTCTTTCTTCAAACTCTCCCTTGTACTTTGCTCCAGCAGTAAGAGCTCCTAAATCCAAAGCAAAAAGTCTAGAGTTTGCCAACACGTTGGGGACATCATTGTCGATAATTCTCTGGGCAACACCTTCGACAATCGAGGTTTTACCCACACCAGGTTCACCAATTAAGACTGAGTTAGACTTAGATCTACGTGCAAGCACGCGGATCACTCTTCTGATTTCTTCTTCACGTCCAATAACAGGGTCAATACGGCCCTCTCTTGCCTTCTCTGTCAAGTCTTCACAGTACTTGTTCAAAAATTCATAAGTTGAAGATGAGTCTGCTTGTCTTGAGTCGATTCTTTGGTTACCTCTCAATTCAATAGCTTGTTGTTTAACAGCTTCAACATTGATACCAGCTTCTTTGAAAATATCTTTTATCGACTGGTCCTCTAAAAGCGAAAGAAATATATGATCTTGGGCAACATAGCTATCCTTTTGCTGTGCTTTGATTTTGGTAGAACGTGTAAGGACCTGACCAGCAGCATATGAAGGTCTCACATCTTCAGGAGCAGGAGACTGCAGAGGAAGACGTACCAAATGCTTATTGACAATTCTTTCAAACAGAGGCCATTCAAAACGAGCCTTGGTTATCAATGTCTTAAGGTACGAGGTCGAGCTTTCATCATCTGTTGGGATCATGGCAGCTAAAAAGTGCAATGGTAACAATTGAGTGTTAGCATTGTCCTTTGCCAATTGCGTAGCACTATTAATGATATTAATAGCATTATCAGTGAATTGTGATTCGTCCATATTCAATTGGTTTGTTTAAAGATTTAAGATCAACGACTGCAAGCCGTCCTTTATATATAGTGGCTTGATTAAGATGTGTTTGGTAGCGCGAAAAATAAGGAAGGTTCCAGAACGGGCTAGATGATGCTAGAAATAGCGAGTGGGGCCGAGGTGGTTCTTAATGTAGATAAGATAAGAGTGTATAGGGTGGTTAGAGGGGATATGTAGAGAGGGTATGAAGGGGTTGATAGACGATTGTATTGGTTAATTTGGCTGAGTAGTGGGATCATTTGTGGAAGTATAAGGTAATTGAATGTGTAACTACTGTTTTATTTGGTTGGTAGCCCTTTTGGGACAATTTTATTATGGGACCATGGTTGCTGTCGTTGCTGTTGCTGCTATGTAAAGGCAAGGCTGTTTGAGTGTAGGTTATGGAGAATTATTGTACGATAATTCGTGTGAAGTTAGAATCACTGAGAGTACGGCTGGTAATTCGTTTGGTGTGATGCAATAAAACAGTAGCGTTGTTCGCTCTAGATGTACCTGTAGAAAACGGATTGTTGAATGCAACCTGTTTCAGGTGAAGAGGTATTGGTCTTTCATGGGTTGATCTCCATTAAGAGTACCGGGAGTTCCGCAAATGATGTCAATTTACAAAGGGCAAATACCAACAGGGATGAGGTTAAGATTAAACTTCTGTTAGGACCGATCGGAATTAGAGACAATAAAGCTAGAAACCTTACAAAGTGCAGCTGAATTGTATTTTCAAGAATGAACTGATACATTGATATAGGTTATTTTTGGAGCAGACACTATATTTAAGGGATGCATAGTTTGAACTTTTCCATCTTTCTTTGAACCAGAACCAGTAGTAGAATGTGATACTAATGAACTTTCTTTCTAGCTTTCTAGACTCAACTAAAATATATATCGGTCATATATTGTTTCATTCTGTAAGATTCTGCTGTGGCTATCAACCTTCTCTGTGAGCGCATTAAACGCACTTGTTTCACCTTTGACCAAATATTGTTTTTTGCAGCCAAATGTACACCTAAAATTGATTATTTTGTAAATTCATGTTTCATCATTCTCTACCCTCCTTCTCCACTTATGATGAGGATACTTTGCTCGATTTTCATGAACGTATCTTTATTAACTAACTCATATCAGTTCCCATATACTAGTACAAGTTTCTTTGGTCTGAAAGCTAGTTAACACTATATTACTGGACATCTTACGAAACGTCCGATACGCACGTTGCTAGCAAAAATATGAAACTGATGACTTCTTCGTGTCTATTCATATTGCTTAGAGCAACATCTCTACATCCACTATTAGTTGACCCCGTATGGTGTAATGCTACTCCTATCGTAAGCTTCCAAGACTCGCTTGGTGGGTCTTTTTTTTTTTTTTTTTCTATTTTGTTCAAATCTTTGAATCTATTACTATTAAATGTCCGCTCAGCAGAAAAAGTTATACAACTTATAGTAGAATGGTTTCTGACTCAAAGCCTCTCTTTCGTCTGCAATTTCTTGTTTCAACAACTCTAGGTCGATGTCTCTTCTACCTGTGTCCAAGTCACAGTCAACCAACTTAACCATAA